>OZ025303.1:79995623-80199623 GCA_964019185.1 Maratus speculifer
TTCAGAGGAAGCTTTTCACTTTTTGGCGTTAAATTTAAATTGATATTCTCCTCGCTCTCCCCCTTTTTTTTTTTGGTTACTCGTTTATTTAATTTATAAATGTATGTAAATCAACACGCGAAGCATTAAAAATAAGTGAAAACAAAATTAATCGAGTTTTAGAATTGAAAATCGATTATACGACGTTATCGTTTATACGACTTTTTCGGTAGTCCCTTCGGCGTCGTATAAACGATGCTCCACTGTAAATATTTTTATTGTCTATAAATATTCAATGAGTTTAATGGAAAGGTGATTTCTGTAAGAATGCTTTATTTTTTTTCATTTTTTTCTAATTCTCCGGATAATCCGAATTTTCGATAATCCGGATTGGGTCTGGTCCCAATTAATCCGAATTATCGGAGTTTTACTGTAATACTAATGTGCAAAAAGCCGGAGACTTGGCAACTCTGTAAATATCGCCCACCCTCAAGAAAAGTGACACATCTCGTCAAAAGTGAATCTCTCAGGAGAGGCAAATGAAAATTTTCATAATTACACTGTAATATGAAATTATAGCATTTATCTCTGCATTCACGATTTAAAAAATATATAAAGGCGTAAAACCGTCAAGAATGAAGACGCAAGATGATACTTGGAGGATTATATTGTTTTACCTCCCCAAACAATCCATCCCTCTTCTGTGGTCACAAATGCACTGGACATATGACATAATACTGTGATTTTCCATGGAATTATTCTTATGAAAATTTTTGTATGATAAGATGGACCCCAATAGGAATTTTTGAGAGATGCGTCACTTTTCTTGGGGGTGAGAGATATGTGATGCACTCATCTTTTGATGCCTTCGTCGCAAGGATTTTCATAGTCGTTTGAAAAATGGAATTTTCAAACATATGGGAAAGGAGTGTGGTCCCCTTTTTTCTATCATTGTTTCCAGTATTTCCTCCACCCATGCAAAAAACAAACTATCATTAAAAAACTAATGATTAAAATTTTAATACAACAGCATCGTATTCTATTGTTTTCAAAAGAAATTCTTTATTAATGTTCTCCCGTAACGTGACAAGTTAAAATCATTAATTATGACCAATTTTCAGCCTTCTATTTTAGACATATTATAATGTACGTAGACAAGCAAAGTAGAAGTTTGCAGAGAAATATTCGAGTCAACCAATCTATCAATTTTTCTAATATTATCAAATTGGTATTTTTCGTTGAAGTTCTGGCCATCTTTTTCGAATATTCTATATACAGATATGAGCAGTACCGAGTACAAAATTTATGCTTATATACAATATGTATGAAGTTTAGTAATTGTCACTTCCACATTAATCACAAAATAAATAAATAAATGTAATTTAACAAATTACAACGACTGTTTGAAAATAATATTTTCAAAGACTATAATTTAAGACTTATAAAAATATTTGGATTTCTATATTTAAAAAAGCAATAACGACATAATTTTTATGATGATCAAAACGTAGCTTACGTAATAACAGAGTCATATAAATATGCCTGGACATTTAGAGTCATGTTAATATTCCTCAACTAATCATAAATAAATATTAAATGAAATTTCAGTTTAACAATTTTCGATACTGTAAATTTTTTTACTTCTAAACATCGCACATTTTCAATTTTTACACCGTCGTATAAAGAAAAAAAATTACTTTTAAATGCAACTTGTTTGAAACCTGTATCTAAAATTGTTTTTTGAATTAGTATTATTATTATTTTTTAATACCTTTTTTATTATAATGGCAATAGAAGAATTCCATTTCCAAACATTAAGCATGGAACAATCAGAAAACGAATAACATAAAAAAAACAGAAGTATTTTATTTTTGGACATTAAATATGGACCAATCAGAAAACAAATAAAATAAAATAAATTGCGGAATTCAGCCAATAAAAAGATTCAGATATACTTCAGATTTCCCAATTCTCTACCGAGGAGAACAACTATTTTCCAAATAGCTAAAAAAATGTATATAAATAGGAGCCCCCCCCCCCCTCAAGAATTAAATTTGCCCCAGATATTCATTTCAATTTTGAGCTTAAAACATGAATCGTTGGAAGTAATTAAATAGCGAAAAATTGATCTGTGTTCGAGGTGTGGGGGAGAGTTAAATTTCAATTCCTGAACACAGTTCAATTTGCGCTTCTTAAACCCTCCCAACGATTCAAAATTTGAGATCAAAATTTAAATCCAAGCTTTTGCAAACATTTAACTAAATACAAAAAAAAAAAAAAAAGAAAAAGAAAACGGTTAAGAATATTTGTTGGCTACTCTTAAGTTTAAAGCTCCCTCTAAAGAAATTTTTTGAAATTTCTTTTAAAAATTTCTTTTCAAGAAAATACGGACATAAAGAATAGTTTTAGCGAAAACGGCAAATGAATCGACTAATTTTTCCGTTTTTTATAAGCATTTGAAATTTGAATCCCCTCACCCTCCCTTGAACACAGGTCAGTTTTTGCTACTTAACCACCCCCCACGATTCAGATTTTGAGCTCAAAATTTAAGTTTATGTCTAAGCTTCTAAAAAAATTTAAGGAGATTCAAAAAATAACCGTAAAAAATAGTTGTTGCTTACTCCAAAGTCTAAAGCGCCCTCTATCGACATTTTTTGAAATTTACCTTTAACATTTATTTTCATGAAAATACTGGTTTAAAGAGTAGTTTTAACGAAAACCACAAATGAATCAACCAATTTTTCCGTTTTTTGTAATCATTTGAAATTTAAACCTTTGAACACAGTTCAGTTTTCGCTACTTAACCACTCCCAACTATTCAGATTTTGAGCTGAAAATTTAAGTTTAAGTCTAAGCTTCCGAAAATATTTAATGAGAAGCAAAATATAATAGACGCTTTTAGTCGTGATGTCAGTTATGACGTTTTGCTTGGATACTGACTCCAAACAAACGGTTGCTATGCTATTTTTTCTATTTTATTTGCATATTTCAGAAACACTTTTCAACTATATATAACCGACACATGTTCAATGTTTTATATGCAATGATACCAATTTCTACGATTTATATTTAATAATAAATGAAGCATAGCAACCGTTTGTTTGGAGTCAGTATCCAAGGAAAATGGCTTGACTGACGTCACACTGAAAGCGTCTATGGCAAAAAATAGTTGTTAGTTACTCCAAAGTCTAAAGCGCCCTCTATCAACATTTTTTGAAATTTATCTTAATAATTTATTTTCATGAAAGTATTGACATAAGGAATAGTCTTAGTGAAAACTGCAAATCAATCGACCAAGTTTTCCGTTTCTTATGTTTATTTGAAATTTTGGACCCTAAACTTTAATAGCGCCTATCTCCTTCGGAAGACGTTTGGGACCCTTAGTTCAGTACTACTTGAGTAGTTAGGCGGGTTGTATAATTTATCGAAAGAGATTCATGAGCAACTCGTTAATACAGCATTACTATGCACAATAAAAATATAACTGCATGTTTAAATTTTGTTTTGGAATTGCAATCCATTTTATAAATAGTTTTCAAATGTATTATTTTCATATATTATATATGATTATATATGATGGGTAAGTATTACGGTGGCCCCCATCGACTAGTTTTCTAAGCAAATTGTTAAATAATTTGCTTTAATATAATTTTATATTTTTATTTAATAATTATATTTAATTATATTATATTTAATTATAATTTTATGAATCATTTTTTAAAATTATATTATTATAATTTCTTTCTTATAAGTACATTAATATTTATTTTAAATAACATCGGAATAGTTAATTTTTAAAAGTGTAATAAACTAAATTTCGAGAAAAGCATACCCTTTATCTTTTTTCAAACAAAAATAGTTGGAGAACGTTAATAAAATGAAATTTCCTTTCAGCGATTGAAAAATTAAAAAAATAACTTATGAATTAAATCAATTGAAATTGTGAAAATGAGCTGATAGATCAAATTATTGGGTTGAGTGGCGCCCTATTAAGTTGACGTCAGTGCAGAAGCGTGTTGTCCATGCGCAGGGGTGCGAAAATCTGGGTGCCCGCGGGTTAGTCTCTCACTATTAAAATTTAAAAGTTTTCTTTGTTAAAATTTAATTGTATTCTAGCAAAAGTTTTATGCAAACTATTAGACGGAAAAAAATTAAATTAAATTAGTGGGAAGGAATTGCCTGCTGGCGCCTAGATTTTTGTACTGCATGTCCGGCTAAAGAATTTTACGTATTTTTTATACGTTCCCAGAGTTTCAGCAGTGAATAACTACTAGCGTCTCATTTCTAGATGGTTCCCTACGGAAAAACGAAAACTGGGTTATTCCACTTTTTAGGTGGGGGTGATGCGCAACAGTGTAGTGGAGCCATCTATTGACAGAATTGGTTAATTTCGCATTCACATTAGATTTTTGTTGTTGTTTATATCGCATTATGAGTAATCCAAATCTTGATATCAAAAATAAAAAACGGCTCTTTTCAGAGCCAATTATCTGCATTAAATGCAATAGATCGTTTTCAGAAAAGAAAAATCTGAACAAGCATTGCAGGAAATTCCATCCATATGATAAGCTTGATGATACCAGAAAACACCAAAAATGTGGTATGTGTAGCGCTTCTTTTTCGTTTATCTCTGAATTACATAAACACATAGAAAATGAGCACAGTGTGCGTTTGAATTTTATAAATGAGACATTTTATACGGAAGGGGATTTCCTAGAATGGAAACAAAGAATTGAGAAGGATAATCAGTCATCCTTTGTATTAGTAAAACGTTATGAACTTAGTTCTGGTGAAAAAGTGACTCATTATAAATGTCATCGAAGTGGACATTCAAACACTGTGAAAGATAAGGATAGATATACAAAAGAATTGGGATCCATAAAATCCGGCTGTAGTTGTCCTGCAGTTATTAAAGTTTACACACAAACAATAGACGACGTGAGTGAGATGAAAGTTAGCTATCAATCGGTGCATGTTGGCCATAACTTTGAAGTTGGCAAATTAAAATTGTCAAAGGATGAAAGGACAGCCCTTGCATCATCCCTAAATTTAGGTGTACCTATGCCAAGAATATTGGACGAAACAAGGCAACAATTCTCACCTACTAAAAGATTAGGCTATACTACACGAAAGGATCTGCATAACATTGCAAGAGACTTTCAGATAGAAAGAGGAGTACTTTTGCATCCTGATGACAGCACATCTGTTGATATTCTCGTTAGAAAAATGCAAAATGAAGAGAACACAAATCCTGTATTGCTTTATAAGCCACTTGGAGAATTGATGCCAGACTATCCTAGTATTGAAAATGATGATTTTTTGCTTGGAATTATGAATGAAGCACAAGAAAAACTTCTTGATTTATATGGTAGTTGCATAATGATTGATTCCACGCATGGAACAAACCAATACGGATTCCAATTAACTACAATTTTAGTTAATGATGATCTACATGAAGGATTACCTGTTGCAACTTTATTTTCGTTGAGAACGTCTGCAGAAGCGTTACAACCATTTTTTGCAGAAATTAAGAAACGCTTACCAAACTTTAAAACAAAAGTTTTCATGAGTGATGATACCAACTCATTTTACAATGCTTGGCAAGAAACATTTAGAGATGACGCTAGGCACTTATTATGCACCTGGCACATTATTAAAAATTGGAATAAAAATGTACAAACAAAAGTGAAAGATGTGACCAAACGAGAAGAAATAAAGGCTGACTTAAAAAGCATTTTAACTGAAGTCGACTTAATTACTTTCAAAACAAAAATGGCTAGTTTCATAAATAAGTATGAAAAGGATGAGGAACTCTTTGTTAATGATTTTCGAAATACTTATGAAGAAAGAGCAGAGAAATGGGCTTATTGTTACAGATTAGGACTTGGAATCAATACAAACATGAAGCTTGAAAGATGACATCGCCAATTAAAATTTGAAGAGGCTGGTGGAACAGTGATGAAAAGACTCGACAAGGCTATTTACATTGTCAATAATGCGGTAGCAAAAAAACTTCTTTCAAGAGTAATAAACATGGAAAGAGGTAAACTTATCTCTCGAGTTGCCCTCATTGGAAAAAAGCATAAACTTAGTTTAGAGATGGAAGAAGAGTATGATGTCATTGAATGTAATGACAAATATATAGTTTCAAAGATAGAAAATTCAAGTGTGATTACGTATGATGTTCAAAAGTCAAAAGAAGTGTGCAATTGCAGGATAAAATGTGATGAATGCAATATTTGCATTCATTCCTTTTCTTGCACATGTGTAGTTTATGCTATTCAGTTTGTTATCTGTAAACATATTCATTACGTTATCAAAAAATTATCCTTAAATTCACCCATTTTGGAATCTAATGAACATGAGATGGACAGTGAGAGTTTAATCATAGATACAGATGAGCAAAAAGAACGTCAGATGTTTGAAAAAGATATAATTGTATCAGCTTTACAAAAACAATCTGCTACTATTTCAGATCAACCAACTCTAAAAAACACACTATTACATTCCATCCAGCAGTTGCAAAACAGAGTTCTTAGTATTGAAGAATCATCACAAATAAAACATGTACAACAGCTTATAAATGCGGCTAATTCATATTTAGATGTAGCTAATGTTGCTCCTAAAAATTTGACAAAAATTCCAAAATTGGCAACAGCACCTGTAAACAAAAAAGTAGAAAAGCAAAGAAAATTTAATATTAAAAAACAATCAAAAAAATAATTATTTTTCATATTCAAAATTTGCACTACTGCATTAAAAGCAGCTTACCACATCAAATGCAAATGTCATGTGCATAATTATAGTTGAGTGAGTCCTAATTTGTATTTTATTCATTTATTTGTATTTTACTCATTTCACAAATATTAAGATAATTGTTAACAGATTAAGAGGTAGCAACACAAGCAATCATTTCATTGAACTCACAGCTGAAATTCTAGAATTAATTAAAACTTGATTCACATATTAAAACACAATCTGTCTGACAAGTCATATCTTGGTGGAAAATTTGTGAACCGCTAAAATAAGGTTTTTAGGTGTTTTCCATGATGCGACTTGGCAGACCAATTTCATTTTAATATTCAAATCAAGTTTTAACTACTTGTGGAATTTCAGCCATGAACTTAATGCGATGATTCTCTGTGCTACTGTGCTATAATAAAATGTTGATAGATAATATTATGAATTCAATAAAGTTTGAATAAAATGTTTTTGATAGTTTTTCTCAGCATTTTTATATATATATCTGTATATATATATACAGTATTTACAAAAAAACTTGCTGTATTTACTTTTAAGACTCACTGCCATTAGAAAGTTTGGTCTGTTGCTTAATAAAAGTTTACAAAATAAATAAATAAGTAAAAAGATTTGAGGGAGATTGCATAAAGGTATAACATATAATCTTATGTAACCTATTGATGTGTCTGAATGAATTAGATTTCAATCATAACTAGTTATTATGTTAGTTACGTGGAAATTATTATTTATGAATTGAATATTAATTTCCTCTTGAAGCTTTTAATCAAATTAAAAAATGAGCGGGGAGCTGGAATTGTCTATCACCACATGCAAAACAAATAAATGTAAACTTAAAACCCTTATCTTCTGAATCTATGTTTCGAGATAAAAATTTGCACTTATTCTTGATTTTTTTTTTTTTTTTTTTTTTTGTTTACATTATAACAAAGGGCTCTTATTTAATATATCTCAATCAGATTTTGTATCTATATAATGATCTAGCTGTGTGTGCTACTATTTAAATCAAAGATTAGTGTGAAAATATTATTGCAACCATGATTTTCTATGTTCTTCATTGTTAAGTACTTCGAATTTGGGTATTTATACATACTGGCAGTAATGATTTAAACAGAACAAAAAAATAGAAACAATCAGGGCCGTAGCTAGAAGTGAACAATAAAAGCGAGGGGGGGGGGGGATTTTTTTTTTTTTTTTTTTTTTTTTTTTTTTTTTTTTTTTTATTCTTCTCCCAGACGCAGAAAGACACATTGTAGGAACAAATAAACTTTCTTATTCAACTGTTGTAATCCTAATAACTTCATTTTATATGAAGAAAAATGCATGATGATGAAGTTTGATTGTATAACTGATGCAATATTAAACATCATGTTAGTTTCATATGTGCAGAGAGGATGTGTGAGTGATAAAAAACTTATTTTAGTTACAATTCCATAATTCTGCAAAATTTTTAAAGGTCCTAAAGCAAAATTAGATTTTGGACGAAAACTGGATTATTTAACTTTTTAAGTAGGGGTGATACGCAGCTGTGTAGTGGAGCCATCTATTGACAGAATTGATTACTTTTGCAATGGAATTCGAATTTTGATTATGTTCATATCGCATTATGAGTAATCAAAATCTTCAGATGAGAAATAAAAAACAGCTCTTTTCGGAGCCAATTATCTGCATTAAATGCAGTAAATAGATTATTTGGGAAAAAAACTAAACAAACAGGGGGTATACCGAAATTTAAAAATAAAAAATCCAGAAGGTATTCAGCATATATCTCCATTTATCATCTATTCCACCTTTATCTAATTAGCAATTTTGATTTTTCTGTTCAGAGAAATAGCCTCTTAAGTAACTGGAAGATAGAGTTTTAATTCCATAAAAAAAAAAAAAAAAAAAAAAAAAAGGAAAGAAAAAAAGTTTTAATTTTACAGAATTTTTAATAAAAGTTGAGAAATTACATAAGAACATAATTAAAATATTGTATAAAATTCAAATTAATACCACATAATTATTACAAAAAAAATACATATAGTTAATTTTTTAACTGTTCATTTATTTCTTATATTTTTAAATTACAGCATAACATTTTGGTTTTTTTTTTGCAAGAATTATTATTATCAAAAAAAAATGTGTGGCATTTATATAATTTAAAGTCTAAGTAAAAACAACATGGTTATTATTTCTGTCAAAAGAGAGATTCACTATTTTTCCAAAACTTCGAATAATATGCTAAAGCTACACAATTCTTCCGTGCTCAGTGATTAAAAATCACTTTTTAAATTAAATTTATTTTTTAAACGTAATTAAATTTATAAAAATAGAAACTATTATTTTTTCATCCAAACATTCTTTTATAAATAAAATAAAGTATTTCTGAATCGTTCTTATAAATCGTTCTCAATAATTTTTAAAACTTTAAAATGCTGCGTTAATTAATTTTTTAATAGAAACTTTGTAATTTATATTTTGAATCGTACTTAAAAAATAAACAAACATAAAAATGTGAAAAGCTAATCACAAGCATTCGCTTGCTTGGATTCGAACGAAAAATTCCCGCGTGCTAGACAAACGCCGTACCTCAAAACCACGGTCAGACAATATTCTTTAGCTTAGAACAAAATATAAAAACAAATCTCAAAGGCTCTGCTACACTACAGCGTATCACCCCTACCTAAAAAGTGGAATAACCCAGTTTTCGTTCTGCCGTAGGGAACCATCTAGAAATGAGACGCTAGTTGAATAACTCCGCCTACCTTTTCCATAAATGACTACGGCTTTGTAAGCTGTAGTTGTATTTAATCCCAATGACATCGGGCTCAAAAACATCAACTGAGTAAAGCAAAAATTATTAAAATTTACTATACTTTTGGTTTATTTCCGGTGGGAGTATATTAATTAATTTAAACTTAGTTGTTTCAATATGTTTGTTATGCATTTATTTCGTTTAGAGGAACAGTTAAGATTAATTTTTTTTTTCTGTAGCATGATCTTCTTTCTTCATACACGATTATTGAAACTTCTACTAATTGTATGCCAGTTAACAAATAAATAATTTATTCTACCCTTTCTTCTTTATTTCTTTTGATTTTTCCATCTCTTACTAGAAGAGCATAATGAACAAATTAAACAGATAATAACCACTGCACGAACATGCAAAGAGAAAATTGCGCCCGGGGCAAAATGTCAATTTGGCGCCTTCCCCCCCCCCCCCAACATTTTCTTGTGACAGACCGAAAAATGACGTCAATGGCAGAATAAATTTGGCGCCCCCTAAATTTCCTCGCCCGGGTGACCGCCCCTTTCGCACGATGCTGAACCCCTGGATAATATTTGGACTTAGAACACAAAGAAGGCAGTGATGAAAAAAAAACAAGACTTTCAGTAGAAAGATTTCAGCTAACAAGGAAGGTCTCCATACGGGCATACTCAGAAAAATCTGAAAAAATTACAGAATGTTCTTCTCATATAGTTATACATGTTTATAAAAAACATTTTGGCGGAATCTCCTTATAACGTCCGTAAAAAAATAATAAAAATTTCGTTTATTTGGCGATTTATCTCCGGTTGGCGAAAAAACGAAATTTTGAAAAATACGCTTTTACGCTTCGAATACTTTTTAAAGAAAAAACTTTCTATGTTCAATTTATTTAAATAAGTTTAGTTTAAGTAATTTTAGTTTTGCATTTTTACTTTACTTTAAGTGTAATTTTGTCACATACGTTTATACGTACTTAAACAAAATGAAATTAATATATATTATCATTTAAAACACAATTTAAATTGATTAAAATTGTTCCAAATTGAAAAATACACTGTTAAAAATCTGCTGCATTTTGTTACAACGCACTCCCTTGCTTGTATAGAAAACGGTTACTTGGCCGTGAAATGGAGCTTTCTCATTGGTTGGAATAGAGATATTATATACAAGCGGAGGAGTGCGTTGCAATAAAATGCAGCAGATTTTTAACAGTGTATGACACAGCCAATTCACGGTGCTATGGAGCATTCTCATTGGTCAGAAGAGAGATATTCTTTAAAAGTAGTGGAGTGACGTTGCAGTAAATGCTGCAGATTTTTAACAGTGAAGTCAATTGAAATCAATTTTCAGATTCGTTAAAATCGTCTGCTTTTGGCGAGGAAATGCACTGCACGCCAAATCCCGCGTCGCTTTCAGCTTTTCACGCCAATTACTCCAAACTATTTTATTTTTTTACATATCTAATAATGTAATTCCGCCGCTAATTTTCACTGATCCTTTATTTCCTACATGAGTAGTTTAATTCGTATTTTTTTCAAAAAATTCTGGGTATGCCCCCAATGGAGACCTTCCTTGTAAGTATTTTATTTTCTGCTGAAACGTGTAAACAACAAGTATGTTTTTTTTCTTTCTTTCTAATTACTCTGTTATAGCAATAACTCGGATTTCGCATCCTTCTAATCGGTTATTTTTAAACAGCTGATGATAACAGAATAAGGGAAATTATTGATTTTAATAAATATCATGATCTACCTTAATAGTCCAGTCATTTTAGCACCTTTTTTTGCAAATAGCGGAAAAAATTAGAACAAAGCTGGATTTTTGCATAGGTGCTAGTTAGGGTATGCAGTTTAACATACTAAAAGTCCCCATCGATCCGATGTGAGCTTTCGCTTCCAGGAGGCGCTAAAGAGCTTGAAAATCGGTTTTCTTTGAATATCTCACGAACAATGGCATCTAGACAAAAAAGTTCAATTAGAAAGATGTAGATAATTTAATTTCCTACAAAAAGTGTCCGTAACATTTTTTTCTCACACCAACCCTTCCCTGCCAAACATTAAGATAAAGTAAACGTTATTGAAAAGAATGTGCAAGCACAATCATAACGCGGCGAAGAGACAGAACAAATACTAAACAACTTTGGATTCCCCCCCTTTTCATCTCTTCCCTATTGTTTGTATGGCGTTTTCGCGTGCTTGTGCAATACGTCATTTGAGAATAATAAGGTTCTATCTGTATTTTTGAAAAAACAACATATCAATATAGAAATGTTCTATTTGTATCTATGAAGGCATTTCTGGATTAAAATAATGTCGCAATATAATTATAAGGTTATATATAAATTATATATAACATAATTTTGATGCAAAAATGCCTTCATAGATACAAATAGAGCCTTTCTATATAGATAAGTCAATGTTTTCAAAAACACAAATAGAACTTCATTATTCTCAGATGACGAATAGTCATTGCCCAATACCCTATCTCTCTTTGCATTTGTCGAAATGTACCACATGCAAGTACTTTCCAAAGTTTTATTTTCATTTGGTGCTCATTTCGCTAGTATGAAATGACCCTAATTTATTGAACGGAGTATTTATTTTTTGTAAGATTTTAGGAAGGGAATAATTTTATTTTCAACGCATGTTGTAGAAAGTTTTAAATTAGTTATGACAGATTAAAATGACTCTTTCTTATTTGCTGATTCTGAGCAAAAAATGTTGATTTAGAAAATATTTTGTCTTGTATGGCGGTGAGGACTGCATTTCGAATGATTATGTTAAAATAGGGAAAAAAAGGACTGAAGTCCCTTGTGACAGCAAGTTCGTTAAAGAGATGACCATAAGTGGAAAATATTTGAAGAAATAGCTAAAAACAATAATGAATTTACAGTTCATTCAAAGAGTAAGAAAAGTTATTCACGAAAGAATTCTGTTAAATCATACAATAAATCTATTGCAGAAAAACGATCAACATCCTCACAAATTAATCATCCATTGAAGGAAAAATTGAGAAATGACAGTCCGTTGTTTGAATTTAAGGGAAAATGTTTGCTATGTTCTGATACATTAGACGAAGATTTTTTACAGAAGGAAAAAAAGAAAGCTCTAAAGTATCGCAAAAAAGAATTTTTTTATCTAATCATTAAAATAAGACACGTCTCATATCTATGCTTATGGAGAAATTTATGGAGAATGGTTTCGAAGAGAAACAAGCAGAAGATGATGCAGACACACTAATTGTTAACACAGCTGTTGAAGTAGCAAAGTCTGGTGCGCTTACTGCTGTTGTTGGCGATGATGTTGACTTGCTCTTATTGTTGACTGCTTTAGCACCTCCAGAGATAGAGATATTTTTTATTAAACCTGGAAGAGGACGAATTGTAACCACCCTGTATTCATCGCACAGTCTTAACAATGATGCTGTTCTGAAAGATCATATATTGTTCCTTCACGCTTTTTCAGGTTGTGACTCGGCATCAGCAATGTCCGAAAAAGGTAAAATGTCGTTAGCAAAATTTTTGAAAAAGGAAGAAGATCATAACATACAAGCTGCCAGCATTTTTAAAAGGGATCAAGTATCTTAATTTGAAGTTTCCGAGGCTGGAAAAACTATTTTTCTTGCTTTATACGGTAGTAAAGCAGAAATTTCTCTGAACAAGTACCGTTATGTATGCTTCAAGAAAAGAGTTGCTGTCGGTAAAAAAAAAGGCTTTTATCGTTGCCGCCTGCCGAAGATGCAGCTAGATTGTACAGTTTACATATTTATCGTCAAGTACAATACTGATTGAGCATTAAACTACTTCCTGAGAACTGGGGCTGGCAAAATGCACCTAATTTGTTTCCAATTCCTGCTGCCTTACCGCCGGCACCAAAAAATATTATTGAATCTATTTTTTGTACTTGTTCCAAAGGATGTGGAAAAGCAAGTGAATGCCGAAAAATTGGATTGAAATGTTCTGATATTTGTATAAATTGCTGCGGAGTTTCATTTCATAATGCAAGTAAAATAGAATTTGAAGATGAGGAAAATATTGACAATATCCTGCTCACTGCAAGGGAGGAGGGAAGCGCTATTTCTGAATTCAGTGATGATATCAAAAGGCAAACAAAAATACTGAAGGCAGCACAACAACGAAAAAATAAATACAGATAATTAATAATCTGAATCGAGTGTAGAAATTGAAGCTGTGCAAAGTACTACTAAAGCATTTAAACGACTGAAATTGGATTAAGCCAGTCACTATAAGAGGAATATGCCTACGGGAGAAACCACACACACACACACAAAAAAAAAAAAAAAAAAAAAAAAAAAAAAAAAAAAAAACGCACTAAGTGCTTTATTTCAAGGGTAGTGTGGAAATAAGCATAAATGTATGGTGTATATTCACTTTCCCCATTCAAAGGTGAGAATTATAGATCTGTTTGCATAATTTTTCTTAAAGTAGCAGCAGATTTTTTGTATTTTTATAATTTTACTTTCAAATATGTTCACTATTTTATATTTTTGACAGGGAAGGTTTAATGTGACAGACAAATGTTAATGACTCTTTTTATAAGAAATTAAATTATCTACAACTTTGTAATTCAACTTTTTTCTCTAAATGCCATTTTTCGTGAGATATTCATAAAAAACTGATTTTCAAGCTCTTTAGTGCCCCCTGGTGGCGAAAGCTCACATCGGATCGATGGGGACTTTTAGTATGTTTAACTACATAACCTAACTAACACCTATGCAAAAATCCAGCTTTGTTCTAATTTTTTCCCCTATTTTTGCTAAAATGACTGGGCTATAACTCCTTTCTGCTCCGATTAATTGACTGAAGCGGAAATTTGAAATGAAAATCAAAATTGGTAGAATATTGAATGAATAATATTAAAGTATTAATATATGTACCGTAAAATGGGGTGAATCGGAACACTTTTCAGCTTTAGCATTAAAAAGAAGCAACAACTGATTTTTTAACTTTTTTACTTTTCCACTAGAAACTTCGGTCTTGTTTCGTTCTTTACTTTTTAAGCAAAAATGAAACATTTTTACTGTTTACATATGTATTATTATTTTTTTTAATGGTGTTCCGATTCACCCCTATCTGCGAGGTGAATCGGAACAAATGTTATAATCTTTATTTATTCCGATTCAAACTTTAATAGGGTTAATAAAAACAGGTAATAATGATAAGGGAGGAATAGGAACACGTAGTTACTGTGAAACCAAGCCTTTATTTTAAATACAAGTAAAGATATGCCTTTTTAAAAATTAGAAAACAGTTTTGAAATCAAGAAAAATTAAAATTTATTTTAAGAAATTATATTCAAATTGCAGAAGTAGAATTTAATACAAATTCAGCCTGTTCTGTGTTATCCATTACTAATAGTCATTGGGTAATTGAATCTATTGAGTAGCCCCAATCACAGCATGTATTAATACGATCTACTAATACGCCCTCATCCCCAGTCCTTAGTGCTGTTTGCATCCCTCTCTTTCTTAATTGGTTTTTCATTTTGAGATGTTTGTGTAATGTTGTAGGTGTCGTAGAATAATTCAGGGCAATTTTTCTAACTAATTTGCTATTTTTAAATTCTTTTATTGTGTGTTCCATGTCTGTTGGATTAGGCGTTGACATTTTTGTTTGACCAAGTAATTTCTTGGCATCTTTAAACTCTTCAAGCATTGAACAAACAAAACATTGTTACAATACATATTCATACATATGTTTTCATATGTTACATGAAACTATTACTGTATAGAAAAATAAACCATGAGAGAAAACGTATTCCGATTTACCCCGTAAATCTTAAACCTTTGATGTTATAAGCCATTTTTCATTTTTTTCATTATGTCGTTTAGAAATAAGTAGAATTTAATTCAGCATATCGTTTACAGGTCGATCATTAATTAAAAATCCCCTCTCTTAGGTTTAGAATACGAAAAATATTGTAGTTACATACAAAGTTTTGAAGACGTTGAAAAAATGATGTTTTTGAGGATCCTCTTGAAGTTTTTTTATATACCCCAGTAGTGGTGCCAACATGTCAAAACTGAATTTCCCAAATCTTAATGTTATTAACGTCTTATAAAAAAAAATTGGCAACTAAAAATAGCATCACATATATTTATAATGAATTTATTTTTATGACCGGGAAGTTTCGTTCCTATTCACCCCGCTGTTCCAATTCACCCCATTTTATGGTAACTACTTTTTCAAATATTAAATGTTTTCGTAATTATATAGTTATGTAGCACTTATAGTCAGTCGTCTTTGAATCTGTCTGTCCGCATATAAACATCGCAAAAAATTACCCAACCGAATCGTTTGAAATTTAAAATATATAATTGTTACGCAATTTTGTCGAATCATTTCAAGTTTTATGTAAATCGGTTGTAAAGTTTAATTACAAGAACAATCAAAAGTATTCCATTACATACGGCCAATGGAAAAAAATAACTTCAAGTGCATTTTAATGATGTTACATTCTTTAGAACTTAATAAAATTAATATGCATCTATGAAGTATATAAAAAAATATGTATTCTGTACAATATGTGGTGCAAAGAACATTTGTAATTCCTTTATAGGGTCGTACAAAAGCATTCCATCGCATAATGATATAAGGATAAACATTGTTTAGGGCGCGTTTTAATTATACTAAACTGCTTCACATTGTATGAAATTGATATACCTTGCTGAGGTTTGCAACAAGTTACTTCCTGTATAATAGAAAGTAAGTAGTATTTACAGTAACGCACTAAAGATCTCAGATAGAGTATTGCATCCAAAGTACTGTATACTATTACACCAAAATCTGAATATTTTTAAAATATCGCACCTGATTTGTTACGTTTGATGGGCAATTTCCGACTTGTTTTCGTTTTGTAATATTCACACGAAAAAAAAAAAAAAAAAAAAAAAAAAAAAAAAAATATATATATATATATATATATATATATATATATATATATATATATATATTTGTAAGAAAAGCAGTATTATTTTTTGCATTGTAATATTTTGTGTTTCAAATCTAACGTAATAATTCCCCAATTATTATATTAAACTCATATTAATGAATTTATTAATTTATTATTTTCTTTCTCTTTTAAAATTCACATGTAAATAGAGTTTTATGTCATAATTTTCAATATTTTCCTGCTTTTAATTTATTCATTTAATTTTAATTTGAAAGAACTTTTATTCTTTGCGCAGTTTTAATAGTTGGCAGCAATTTAAAATAATTTTGTTTTCTAAAATATGTAAAAAATATCTCTCGACGAAATGCTGAAAATCTAGATTTAAAATGGAAATACATTCTCATAAAGTGGATCAAATAAAATAAATACTGTCTGCTCACTGGGAACTTCTAAAGGATAAAATGATTAAATTAATCTGTATAGTTTTCGTTGCTATAAAACTTTTTTAATGGTACGATTTTGACCAAATTTAGCATTAATTATCTTTCAAAAAAGTTATTCGATTTGAAAGCTGCTTTTATCAGCGTGTTTATCAAATATTTCTGTGTAATACCACCAATTTTCATATTTTTGTACGCAACAGCTCTTTTAATATTTTAAAGAAAGATCCCCGATCACAAAATAAAATCATTCTCAACAACGTTAGTCACTTTTTTTCTTTTCTTTTTTTTTTTTTTTTTAGAGTGATTAGAAACACTTCAATAATTTGAATTTTTAAGTTTTTATTTAAAAAAAAAGATCTAAACATCATATTTTGATGAAATTAGAATGGGACCTCACTGGTATCTTACGCTTTCAAACAAAAAAGGAATGATAAAAATCGGTTTATATTTACAAAAGTTATCCGTGAACAAAAAATACGTACAGGTCGAATTCATAACCTCCTCCTTTGAAGTGGGTTAATAAAAATATCGTTTTATTTCATTGCACAGGGTAGTACTTAACATATTTTCAACTTTTAATAAACTATTTTAACAACTATTAAAAGTTGAAAATATGTTTATGTACAGACTAAAAACCATTTATCCATATGGCCTGAATTCAGAATTTAATGGTATTAATGTTGTTAATAGGGGTGATTTTTGCGGTTTCAGTAAATTTAGATTAAAGGATTCATTTTTTACATTTAACAAGAGAGGGAGTAGAGGAAAAGGAAAAAGTAAATTTAAGGCAGATATTTTTGATACTATTGATTCTGTAAATAAAGATTATGTTAATTTTTATGATATTAATGAAATAAAAAATAAAATTTTTAGATTAAAAAATAAAGTTATTAAATGGTTTATGAGGTGTAAGTTTGATAATTATAAATTTAAAAATCAGAATATAAAGGATATTGTTATTGATTTATTTAAATATAAAACTGGTTTCAGAGATTTAAATAAAATAAAATCTATAAGTGAAGAAACTCTTGAAAATTTTGTTTTGTGTTTTAGGGATAAGATTTTTGATTCTATTAAATTTAAGAATATTTTGAAAGATTGTAATAGCCTTTTCCCTCTTAAAAATAGCTTTAAAATTAGAATTACCTATAGTTATGACAAGACATTAAAAAATCTTATTTGTAACTATAATGATTATAGTAAGAATCTTGATTTTATTAAAGGGGATGAATGTTACTGTGATTTAGACTGCTACAAAGATTATATTAATCCAGATTTTGGACATATTGTTTCAGGAGATTTAAATATTGTAAAAGATGTTCAATTAAGGAATATTATGAGTTTGGGTTCTGGATTTAGATTGAACTTTAATTATAGTAATCTTAAAATAATAGAATTTATGGAAAAGGATTTGGATGCCTTTATTTTAAAAGTTTCATATAAATATAGTTGGCCTTTTGAGGATTTCAGAGAATGGAAATTAAAGTTTATGGTATTATTTAAAAAAGATTTTTTGTTTTTTAGAGACTATTATAATAAGGGTTGTTCTAAAAAATTTCATTATAATTTCGATTTAAAAACTAGTATAGCTAAATTAAAAGAAAAGTTTATTATTGCTACTGTTGATAAAGCAAGTAGTAACTTTGCCTTAATTTGTAAAGTTTTCTATAGGGATCTTCTTTTGAAGGAATATACCTGTAATGAATCTTATAAAACGTTAACGGAAAACCCCTCTAAAATAAAAAAACGTATTTTGGATTTTGATAAAAAATTTGGAATTAGTAGGAATTACTTTGTATTTCCTTACCTTTTTGCGACTGTTAAATTTCATAAGAAACCAGTAAAATTTCGCTTCGTTACCTGTGGCACTAATAGTTATAATTACAAAGCGGGTAAAATTTTGTTTGGTTTGCTGAATTTAATTTTAAAGGAAATAGAAACTTTTGATTGTAATACAATCATTGGCAATAACCTTAAAGTTTTAGATTTTTTGAATGGTAACTCATGGAAAATTACTTCTGTAAACACTTTTGACTTTGAGAATCTGTTTGGCAGCATTCCTCACAATTTGATTGTGGGGGTATTTGAAAATATTTATGTTGAATTTGAATATGTTTTAAAAGTAGATAAGAAGTTTTGGCTTGATTTAATTAAGTTTTGCCTTTTTGAAAACGTTTTATTTAATGGAATTAATTATTTTAAACAAAATAAGGGGGTCCCAATGGGAACTAGTTTTTCAAGTGCGTTCTCAAATCTATTTTTATATTTTTACGAAAAAAATTTCAATAATATTTCCTTCTTTAGATATGTAGACGATCTTATAGTATTTAACTGCAATAATTTTGAGGAAATAAGCCTTAACATTTACCCTAATGAGCTTGTCTTGAACCGAACCGATGATGGTGAACAAATTACTTTCTTAGATCTTAAAATTAAGAAAAACAAGGAAAAATGGTTGATTGGACTTTATGATAAAAGGAAAGATTTTAATTTTGAAGTTAATAGCCTCACTTACTGGTTTTCATGTATTAGCAATAAAGTTTTAAAAAATATTATGTATTCACAAGTTAATAGAATCCGTAGGATTTGCAATAACAAAACAGATCTAGAATTGGCTATGAGTGGTTTAAAAAAGATTTTAATGGTTAACTGTTATCCATCTTATATGTTAACTGAAAGTTTCTGAGTCTCAGTGTTTCTTTACTTATGGATGCTTGATTTCAATTTAGGGCGAGATTGAAGCGCTAGTGAATGGCCCCACTAGCTGAAGAGGGTTTTGTGTTTCTGGGGGTTTGTATTTTACAATTTTATTTTTTATATTTAGTTTTGTAGGTAATTTTCCTTTTTTATTTGTGTAATTTTTGGTCTTGTCCTTTGGTATTTTTAAAAAATTTGTATATATTTATAATATTTTTGAAGGTTTGAGTTTGATTTCTGAAATCTGAGAAGTTGGGGGCTAAGGATGTAATTTAGCTTATGAGCCTACATCCTTTCAGAAACTTCTCTTTATTTACCCCTACATGGAGGGGCCTCCCTGATGAAGACTTCCATGTATTTTGGGGATATGGAATTTCTTTTGGTTTTGTTATATACATTTTTTACATTTCTTTTTGCAGCATTTTGCGCATAGGTCTGTAAAAAACTGTTTATTTGTTTCTTCATTTTTTAAAAATTAATTGAATGGTTTTAATAAAATTGTGTATATATATATATATATATATATGTATGTATGTATAGTCGAACCTCGTTAATACGCGAATCAGGGGTCCGATCAAAATTCGCGTATTAACCAAAGGTGGCGAATTTTCGTAGAGTGATCTATCTAATAACAATGTATGCGAAAAAACACTTTTTTTTTTTTGCCAATTTTTAGCGTTTTTTAGGCATAAAATGACATTTTATTTATTTTAATCATTATGTGCTTATTAAAAGGGGACGTTTGAAAGCTGAAAATTAAAAAAAATCGCTATTTTCTCAAGTAAAAAACCTATGTCTTTTCAAATTTAGATTTATTATGTTTGACACATAAAATGGAATAAGACCAACACAAAAATTTCTGCGAACCATATTAATTAAAACATAGTTAACAAAATTGAAATCTTTGTTAGCTATACAGAACAGATAGATGCGATAATAAATAGTGTTCAAAATCATAAAAAGTCAATTAAAAAAACTT
This sequence comes from Maratus speculifer, assembly GCA_964019185.1. NCBI lineage: Eukaryota > Metazoa > Arthropoda > Arachnida > Araneae > Salticidae > Maratus > Maratus speculifer. The sequence continues at coordinate 80,016,144 of OZ025303.1, forward strand.
ACTGAAGTCAATAATGTCATAAGAATTACTTTTTAGAAAAATTGCTGTCAATTTTGGCCTGTTCGACATGCGGTCGTGCCATCACCATGATGTTTTCCGTCTCATTTAGATAGAGGTAAAGTTCACTTATTCAGGGTCCTTCGTCCGGTGACGACGCATATTGTCTTAGGAAATTGTATGTGTAAGTTTGGTGAATGGAGATGGCGCCGGAAGCGTAAATTCATCATCTTCTTCCTCCTCATTCGGTTTGTCAGTCGCAGTTACATCGGCGTTGATATCATCCAGACCTCTAAGTTCGGTAACTAGATCTTTGTCGATATTAATGAACGTGTCTAAATCGGCAAAATTTTCCCCTACAGTTTCTTGAGCGGCCAGCCAATTTTTTTTTTCAATATTTGGTTGTGAGGTTGGCACTGTGTAAATGACGTCAGCGCTACTTCCGAGACCCGCTTTGTGAATGCGATTTGTAATTGTTGTTGGTGTGACACTCGCCTATGCTGCGACGTGAATCTTGCAACTTAATTTGGCGCTGTTAATTATTCATTGTTCCATTGGCCGGTTGACACTAGTCGAATTTGGAGGTAGAAATTCTACTTCGACATTATTCAGGTCTTCGTTATATTTTAGATGCGCAGGGCATAGTTGTCCACAAGCAATAACACACGGCGTGGTGCTTTTCTCATACGCCGATCAAAACTACAAAGCCATGTTGTAAAAATGTTGCCCGTCATCCATGCTCTACGCTGGCTTTCGTACTGGCAGGGAAAATTCTTGACATTTTTAAAGCATCGCGGGTCGTGTGATTTCCCGATGACCAGCAGCTTTAGTTTATCTGATCCAGTAGAGTTGGCACCGAGCAGAATAATAAGACGCTCTTTGCTCAGTTTGCCTTCATGACATGTTTCTCCTTTCATGGCCATTGTTTTATTTGGCGTCAGCTTGTAAAAAAACCCAAATTCGTTCACTTTGTAAATATCCCGACTTGAATAGTTTTCTACAAGCTGCGGAAGCACATTAATTTTCCAGTAGTGAACGGATTTAGTTTTGACTGTAGCTGACTCACCGCACACTTGCTTGAATTTTATGCCGTACCGAGTTTTAAATCGATCCAGCCAACCATTTGAGGCATTGAAATCTAGCAATCTCATTTTTGCTGCGATTTCAGAAGCTTTTTCTTGCATTAACAAACCGATTACTGGGATATTCGTTGAACGCGCTTTTACAAACCACTCGTGAAGGGGCTTTTCCATGTCCTCAAACTTGGCGATTTTTATTTTCTTGTTTCTTTCTTCCTCCAACCACAGCTTGATTAACGATGGCATTCCTATTCTTTAACAAAGTCCTTTAAGTTGACTCAGATATGCCTTTTTCTTTGGAGAACGCAGACTTATTTGAGATAGCTTGGGCACCGTATTGATTTATAGTTTAAACTTCCCAGTGATGGAGAGAGCCTTTCGTTTAATATATTTTGCTCCTTCCGCCATAGTTTAGATTAGATTATAAAAGCATAGATAGATATTGTAGACTAGATAATACTGGGAGTTACAAGCGATTCTCTTCTTTTAAAAACAACGTAGCACTGACGAAACAGCGATTGGGAAGACTCACGTGATTGAACTGTGATTGTACCGCATGCTCTATCTATTCGTTCTACCGCTCTAGTTTAGGGGAGGGGTGGGGGTCACATAATTTATTAATAATGGGGATAAGCTCTTTTCATTTTTGCTTTTTATAAAAATTAACTGACTCACGCAGCCCGCGCCCGCGATGAATGAACCTTATATGAACTTCAAATTTGTATGATTTTATAAATTTAATTCCTTTTTTGTCTACATTTATATTTTTAAATGACAAAAATCGCAAGAAACGTATTGAATTGAAGTACATTCTGATTTGTGTAACTTGATTTTCTGAGTCTATGCAGACAGAAAGCGAGCGAAATCACGACAAAATACTCAGGTTTTGACTGATTTCAAAAAGTTTTGTATCAATTATTTTTTAATTTACATATTCTTAAGTAGCGTCTCATGATAGGCCGAAATGCATAAGTTAAAACTCTCTAACTACTGTATTTTTAAAAAATTTGAATTTCCATAAAAATTTTACTCTGTGGTTTTATATATTCACCAAATGAAAACAGATGTTTTTCAAAGCAGACATATAATCCAGTCATTTTAGCACCTTTTTTTGCAAATAGCGGAAAAAATTAGAACAAAGCTGGATTTTTGCATAGCTGCTAGCTAGGGTATGTAGTTTAACATACTAAAAGTCCCCATCGATCCGATGTGAGCTTTCGCCTCCAGGGGGCGCTAAAGAGCTTGAAAATCGGTTTTCTGTAAATATCTCACGAACAATGGCATCTAGACAAAAAAGTTCAATCACAAAAATGTGGATAATTCAATTTCCTACAAAAAGTGTCATTAAAATTTTTTTGTCACACCAACCCTTCCCTGCCAAAAATTAAGATAAAATAAACATTATTGAAAAAGAATGTGCAAGCACAATCATAACGCGGCGAAGAGGCAGAACAAATACTAAACAACTTTTGATTCCCTCCTCATCTCTCCCCCATTGTTTGTATGACGTTTTCGCGCGCTTGTGCAATACGTCACCTGAGAATAATAAGGTTCTATCTGTGTTTTTGAAAAAATCTCCTTATCGATATAGAAATGTTCTATTTGTATGTATGAAGGCATTTGTGAATTAAAATAATGTCATATTATGATTGTAAGGTCATATGTAAATTATATATATAACATCATTTTGATGCAAAAATGCCTTCATAGATACAAATAGAGTCTTTCTATATAGATAAGTCAATATTTTCAAAAACACAGATAGACCTTTATTATTCTCAGGTGACGAATAGTCATTGCCCAATACCCTATTTCTCTTTGCATTTGTCGAAATGTACCACGTACAAGTACTTTTCAATATTTTATTTTTATTTGGTGCTCATTTTGCTAGTATGAAATGACCCTAATTTATTGAACGAAGTATTTATTCTTTTTAAGATTTTAGGAAGGGAATAATTTTATTTTCAACGCATGTTGTAGAAAGTTTTAAATTATTTATGACAGTTTAAAATGACTCTTTCTTAATTGCTGATTCTGAGCGAAAAATGGAGATTGACAAAATAGTTTATCTTGCATGAGATGAAGACTGGGTTTCGAAAGATTTTGTAAAAACAGAAAAAAAGGGTCTGAAGTCGCTTGTGACAGCAAATTCGGAAAGAGATGACCATAAGTGGAAAATATTTGAAGAAATGGCTAAAGACAATAATGAATTTACAGTTCATTCAAAGAGTAAGAAAAATTATTCACGAAAGAATTCTATTAAATCATACAATAAATCTATTGCCGAAAAATGACCAACATCCGCTCAAATTAATCATCCATTGAAGGAAAAATAGAGAAATGACAGTCCGTTGTTTGAATTTAAGGGAAAATGTTTGTGATTTCTGATACATTAGACGAAGATTTTTTACAGAAGGAAAAAAAAGCTCTAAAGTATCGCGCAAAAGAATTTTTTTAATCTAATCATTAAAATAAGACACGTCTCATATCCATGTTTATGGATAAATTTATGGAGAATGGTTTCGAAGCGAAATAAGCAGAAGATGATGCAGGCACACTAATTGTTAACACAGTTATTAAAGTAGGAAAGTCTGTTTCGCTTACTGCTGTTGTTGGCGATGATGTTGACTTGCTCGTATTGTTGACAGTTTTAGCACCTCTAGAGATAGAGATATTTTTTATTAAGTCTGGAAGAGGACGAATTGTTACCACCCTGTATTCATCGCACAGTTTTAACAATGATGCTGTTCTGAAAGATCATATATTGTTCCTTCAAGCTTTTTCAGGTTGTGACTGGACATCAGCAATGTTTGGGAAAGGTAAAATGTAGTTAGCAAAATTTTTGAAGAAAGAAGAAGATCATAACATACAAGCTTCCAGCATTTTTAAAAGGGATCAAGTATCTTAATTTGAAGTTTCCGAGGCTGGAAAAACTATTTTTCTTGCTTTAAACGGTAGTAAAGTAGAAATTTTCTGAAAAAGTACCGTTATGTATGTTTCAAGAAAATAGTTGCTGTTGAAGATGCCGCCTGCGGAAGATGCAGCTAGTAGATTGTACAGTTTACGTATTTATCATCAAGTACAATACTGATTGAGCAATAAACTATTTCCTGAGAACTGGGGCTGGCAAAATGCACCTAATTTGTTTCCAATTCTTGCTACCTTACCGCCCACACCAAAAGATATATTGAATCTATTTTTTATACTTGCTCCAAAGGATGTGGAAAAGCATGTGGATGCCGAAATTATGGATTGGAATGTTCTGATATTTCATAAATTGCTGCAGAGTTTCATTTCATAATGCAAGTAAAATTGAATTTGAAGACGAGGAAAATATTGACAGTATCCTGCCCACTGCAAGGGAGGAGGGAAGCGCTACTTCTATATTCAGTGATGATATCGAAAGGCAAACAAAAAATACTGAAAGCAGTACAACAACGAAAGAAATAAATACAGATAATTACGAATCTGAATCGAGTGTAGAAATTGAAGCTGTGCAAAGAACTACTAAAGCAGTTAAACGACTTAAATTGGATTAAGCCAGTCACTATAAGTGGAATATGCCTACGGGGAAAACCACCACGAAAAAAAAAAAAAAAAAAAAAAAAAAAAGCACTAAGTGTTTTACCTCAAGGGTGGTGTGGAAATAAGCATAAATGTATATTATATTTTCACTTTCCCCATTCAAAGGTCAGAATTATAGATCTGTTTACAATTTTTTTTAAGTAGCAGCAGATTTTTTGAATTTTTATAATTTTACTTTCAAATATGGTCACGTTTTTATATTTTTGACAGGGAAGGGTTAATGTGACAAACAAATGTTACTGACACTTTTTATAGAAAATTAAAATAACTACAACTTTGTAATTCACCTTTTTTCTCTAAATGCCATTGTTCGTGAGATATTCACAAAAAACTGATTTTCAAGCCCTTTAGCGCCCCCTGGTGGCGAAAGCTCACATCGGATCGATGGGGACTTTTAGTATGTTTAACTACATAACCTAACTAGCACCTATGCAAAAATCCAGCTTTGTTCTAATTTTTTCCCCTATTTTTGCTAAATTGACTGGGCTAATAATGTTTTTATCAACTTTTTCGCAACGCTAGATCAGATTTCATTGGGAGAGTTTTGATTGGGCAGTCTTGTGCTAGTCTCGGATCGGGGCTCCAAATCTAGTCAGCGTGTAGTTTTGAGGGGGAAAATGCTCAATTTTCATTGGGTTTAAATATTTTTTGTATAAAATGCTTGGGAAAATACTTCATCTAAAAATTGGTATGTTTAGAACTAAGCTCATTCGCGTATTAAACGTAGGTTTTTCTTTCTAGGGACTGATAAAATTTCGCGTATTAAACGGATTCGCGTATTAACCATTCGCTTATTAAAGGGAGTGTTTTTACATGTGTAAGATAGGAGTATTTCAAGGGACCAAAGAAAATTCATGTATTAAGCGGGTTCGCGTATTAAGCAGGACGCGTATTAACGGGGTTTGACTGTATATATATATATGTATATATATATATATATATATGTATATATATATATATATACAGGGTGTTTCTAAATTCATGGTACAAACTTTAAGGGGTGATAGTATACATCAAGACAAACAATATTAAATAGGACATCAAGGGTCCCAAACGTTTTCTGAAGGAGATAGGCGCCATTAAAGTTTAGGGTACAAAAATTCAAATGATCAGAAAAAAACAGAAAAATTGGTCAGTTCGTTTGCGGTTTTCACTAAAACTATTCTTTATGTCAGTATTGTCTTGAAAATAAATTATAAAGATAAATTTCAAGAAATGCCGATAGAGGGCTCTTTAGACTTTGGAGTAACGAACAACTATTTTTTTACCATTATTTTTTGATTCCCATTAATTTTTTTTAGAAGCTTAGACATAAACTTAAATTTTGAGCTCAAAATCTAAATCGTTGGGAGTAGTTAAGTCGCGCAAATTGAACTGTGGGGGAGGTTCAAATTTCAAATCATTATAAGAAACGGAAAAATTGGTCAATTGATTTGCGATTTTCACTAAAATTATTTTTTATGTCTGTATTACCTTGAAAATCCTTATATATATTATAAATGTGAAAGTGTGTCCGGAAATTGGAATGAACTTGGCTTCAAAACGGGTGGATTAATATCTTTGAATCTTTGTATATTGATTGATTATTGGCATGAAATGAACATAGGCTATTCTTTATTTATTTTATTCAAATATTTTCCTTAATAATTCAAAATTTAATTATTTTTCATACAAAATCAATACGCATTTTTCAGATAAAATTTAACCATTTTCCTTTCCTGTTGCCAAGAAAAAAAAATTGGAATAATATATTTTCAGCGGCAATGAATTTTTTATAAAAAACTTCCACGCGAAAAACTATAATAAAATAATTTAAAAGAAAATAAATATGACGTCATGTTTGAAATAAAAATAAAAGGTGTATTTTTTATAATATTTTACTACTATGTTTTACTTTATTTAACAAGGATATTTGTTTAGTTAATGGGAATTTTTGTGTAAAATATGGCGACATAAATTAAAAGTAAAAAGAATGAAAAAGAATTATATTTTTAATAAAATGGTGCACTTATGAAAATGTGACGTCATAGTTGAAATAAAACAGGTACTTTATAGCAGTCGTTAAAAATACAAGGGGTATGAATATCAGTAGCTAATGTAGCGAGATAAATAATGACGTCATATTTAAAATGAATCAGAAATAGTTTTTACTTATACTAATTAGTAAGTTATAAGTTACATACAAATGAATATTTTTATTCAAAACTCATAATTATCAATGGAAGAAATTTTTTGTGGGGAAAAGGCGGAAAATAAAATCTCTGATTAATATATTTTTGGCTCGATTTTTAAACACTTTCGAATAAAGTTGAAAAGTTATTATGCTTTCGGTTTGTCTGTCTGTCTGGTCGCTTTCTAACTTTCGTAAATATACTCCGATTTCCACGAAATTTTTGGACGTTCTTAACGTTTACCCGAACACGAACCCTATTGAAAATGAAGTTTCTACCATGATTACTTTATTTACAGGGATAGTCAAAAAATTTCCTTACATTACGGCATTATAGGGAAAAATCGTTTTAATTAAATTTAACGATGTTACACCCTGTGAAACATATTCAAATTTATATGCATTTACAAAGTGCACTAAAATATGCATTTTGTAAAGTATGTAGTGAAAAGGACACTTATTATTCATTTACAGGGTTACACAGAGGAATTCCAATTGCATAAGAATAAAGGGAGGAACAGTTTCCGACATATTTTAATTATGGTAAACGATTTCATGTATTATTAAATTGATATACGTTGCTGAGGCTTAATGTGAGTTATTTCATGCATAATACGAAGTGCATAGCATTTACAGGGACACACAAAGGATTTCAAATATTATATATTCTATTCGAAGTACTGTATGATGATGGATGATGACTGTTGCATGGATGAAATGCATTTTGAATTATGATATGTGCTTTTAAGTTTCGCTAAATGTATGCATATTAAATGGAGAGTATAAATGGTAATAGCATAAATAGTTAAATTTAGATACACAGGGTTACACAAAAGATCTCGGAAAGGTTACTGAATATGAGCGTAATTTACTTAAAGGTGATTTTTAAATAAAATATGCATTTTTATTTTGAACTGCATTTAGTAAACTAAGAAATGTTTGTAGTATATATATAAAATGATATACAGGCCACAGGGTCCCGCAAAGAACTGGATACAAGGTTGTCTTCGGATGATAATTTCTGAAAATGTAATTTAGGTATTAATAAGAAATATTTTTGTTTGAACTAAATTTTAGAAAGATACTTTCGTGTATTAAAGGCACTTGGAAAACTACAGGGCTGAACAAAAGAATTCAAGAATGTTTCTATCTATTAGTATTAATCGCTGAAAGGAAAATTTTAACCAACAAACAAATTAGCAAATAGGGATAATCAGGTTTTTTACCATAAATTCGCGATAAAAAGTTAATTACACATGTTTTTCATCATCGAAATTTTTTGCTTGATTGATCAATTATTTCTTCTTTAAATGTTATGTGAACGAAGTCACGGGTAACTGCTAGTAAATCATAAAGATGAAATTAAAAAAAATGCCGATAGAGGGCTCTTTAGACTTTGGAGCAACGTACAACTATTTTTTATCGTTATTTTTTGCATCTCATAAAGTTTTTTTAGAAGCTTAGACATAAGCTTAAATTTTGAGCTGAAAATCTAAATCGTTGGGAGTGGTTATGTAGCGCAAACTGAGCTGTGCTCAATGGGGGTGGAGCGGTTCAAATTCCAAATGATTATAAAAAACGGAAAAATTGGTCGATTCGTTAGCGGTTTTCGCTAAAACTATTCTTTATGTGAATATTTCCTTTAAAATAAATTGTAAAGATGAATTTTAAAAAACTCCGTTAGAGGGCGCCTTAAACTTTAGTGTAACCAACAACTAATTTTAACTGGTATTTTTTGCATCTAATTAAATGCTCGTAAAAACTTAGACTTAAATTTTGAGCTCAAATTCTAAATCGATGGGAGGGTTAAGAAGCGCAAACTAACTGTGTTCAGTAGTTAAAATGTTACTCTCCCCAACCCTCGAACACAGTTCAATTTTCCGCTAATTACTCACAACGATTCAGATTTTGAGCTCAAAATATAAGTTTTAACTTTTACAAGCATTTAATTAGATACAAAAAATAATAATTTATTATAATAGTTGATTACTCTAAAGTTTAAGGCGCCCTCTGACGGCTGTTTTTTAAAGATATCTTTAAAATTTATTTTCAAGTAAATATTGACATAAGGAATAGTTTTAGCGAAAACCGCAAACGAATCGACCAATTTTTCCGTTTTTTATGATCATTTGAAATTTGAACCTTCCCACCCCCATTGAACACAGGTCAGTTTCCGCTACTTAACCACTCCCAACGATTAAGATTTTCATATCAAAATTTAAGTTTTTGATTTAAGCTTCTAAAAAAGTTATTGAGATGCAAAAAATAACAGTAAAAAATAGTTGTTCGTCACTCCAAAGTCTAAAGCGCCCTCTATCGGTATTTTTTGAAATTTATCTTTATAAGTTATTTTCAAGACAATACTGACATAAAGAATAGTTTTAGTGAAAACCGCAAACAAATCGACCAATTTTTCTGTTTTCTATAACCATTTGAATTTTTGGACCCTAAACTTTAATGACGCCTATTCTATTCGAATTTAGAAACACCCTGTATATATATATATATATATATATATATATATATATATATATATATATATATATATATATATATATATATATATATATATATATACACATATATATATATAAATATTATATATATATATACATTGTCTGAACAGCAAAACGATTTTTTACTTTAATTAAAAAATTCGCTTAAAACAACCGAAATGTACTCAACAAAACATGCTTTGTAGTTTTAATAAATTCCTTTTTCTGGGTGCAAGATCTTCAGCTGTAAAAATCGCTGATGTTTTTGTTTTTTAAATAGATCAAAGCAATAGTCCCTTTTAAGGCTTCGTTCATCTGACGAAACCCTACTCGCCTCTGTATGTCCGTCAATCATAGAGTCTGTACACTAAAACCGTATAAGTCAGAGACTTCATATTTTGTGTACTTACAGCTGAATACTTCGTGTCACACAACAAATCAGAAAATTTCGAAAAAGACAATTATTTTAATTAAATCAATTTTATCAACGTCATCCATTCATTTTTTGCAATTTAAATTTTAAAAGAGAACCTTAATTTCAATGTTTTACTTACCCATCATACGTAGTATAGGGTAAGTCTTGCAATCGTTTTGAAAATCGAAAAAAAAATTTTTGACGGATTTACACGTTTTCGACACTGGAGATTTCAAAAAACATATTTTTAGAAAAAAAATTTTGCCTTCCGTCTGTCTGTCTGTCTGTCACTCTTTTTGTCTGTCTGTAAACGTTCTATCTCCCGAACGAATTGAGATAGAGACTTGAAATTTTGTATGTACTTAGTATGTAAGAATGGGACGAAGCCTATTTATTATCAGCAACCTCGATTATCCGGAACAATTTTTTTCGGACTCTCGAAAAATTCGTTCTGATGAAAAGTATATAAAAATTTTCGAAATTTTTTATTTTAAGGAGTGATCGTAAAAGGCAATAAAATAACACAATTTTTGCAAAAAGAACAAAGTTGATCGAATTATTAGTTGCCGAGATATCTGTAATCCTGTTTTCCACATTCATCGATTTTTCATGACCCTGTATTTCATTCAAATTTCAATTCAAAGATATATTTTAATTGGAAATGAGACGCTTAAACCGACGCAATAAACTGTTAGTTAATAAGACTATTATTTTTGGAGTTATAAGGATGTTTCTTTTTCGCAATTCAGTACTGCTTGAGTAGTTAGGCGTGTTGTATAATTTATCGAAGGAGATTCATCAGTAACTCATTAATACAGTATTACTATGCACAATAAAAATATAAATACACGTTTAAATTTTGCTTTGGAATTGCAATCCATTTTATAAATAGTTTTCAAATGTATTATTTTCATATATTATATATGCATATATATGATGGGTAAGTATTACGGTGGCCCCCAACGACTAGTTTTGTGTAGATATCATACCTTGGAAGCAAGGCGTTTCGCTAGTAAACTGTAGGTCCTGAGATGGTAGCTCAGTGCTGGAACTTGGAATTTTCATTCTAAGTTGGATAATTAAAACAAATTTCGTATTGTTATCGGGGCTCTCACGAAGACTTTTTATTGGTGTGGGAGAGAGCCTTAAATTGCCAAGTCAAACTTCATTATTTGACAACTCAATGAAAAGCAAACATAAATAGTTCTCGACATTTGCCAACCAGTTTTATAATTTTACCAATTTATCAAAATTAGAAAATATTATATAGTTTTTATTTCTAAAAAGCTTAATAATATTTCTAATCATATTGTTAACTTTCGTCCAATCTATCAGAAATTGAAAGTGTATTATAGTTTTTATTAAAGTTTTGAACAAATTTGCCAGTTCAGTTTGTAAATTTGCCAACTGAAACAGCAGTGCAGATGTTTGGAGAGGGAGCCCCCCTGATGTAAATTTTCTTATTTTAAGAACTATTATGATTTATTAATGATTCAGTATTTTAAATTTCGTTCAAACAATTTTTTATTTTATTTTATTTTATTTTTTTTTTTTTTTGGTTTTTAGAAAAATAAAATTTTATTTATATCTTCGCTGATTTTTTATTTCGAATTTTCTAAAAATTTAGAATTTTGGATTTATTTAAATAATATGATTAGAACATTTTTAATTTAACTAAAACAAATAATTTTTTTTATAGTTATTACTTACCCATCATACGTAGTATAGGGTAAGTCTTGCAATCGTTTTGAAAATCGAAATTTTTTTTGACGGATTTACACGTTTTCGACACTGGAGATTTCGAAAAACATATTTTTAGAAAAAAAAAAAATTGTCGTTCGTCCGTCTGTCTGTCTGTCTGTAAACGCTCTATCTCCCGAACGAATTGAGATAGAGACTTTAAATTTTGTATGTACTTAGTATGTAAGAATGGGACGAAGCCTATTTAATATCAGTAACCTCGATTATCCGGAACTATTTTTTTCGGACTCTCGAAAAATTCGTTCTGATGAAAGGTATATAAAAATTTTCGAATTTTTTTATTTTAAGGAATGATCGTAAAAGGCAATAAAATAACACAAATTTTGCATAAAGAACGAAGTTGATCGAATTATTAGTTGCCGAGATATCTGTAATCCTGTTTTCCACATTCTTCGATTTTTCATGACCCTGTATTTTATTCAAATTTCAATTCAAAGATAGATTTTAATTGAAAATGAGACGCTTAATCCGGCGCAATAAACTGTTAGTTAATAAGATTATTATTTTTGGAGTTATAAGGATGTTTCTTTTTCGCAATTCAGTACTACTTGAATAGTTAGGCGTGTTGTATTATTTATCGAAAGAGATTCATCAGCAACTCATTAATACAGCATTACTATGCACAATAAAAATATAAATACACGTTTAAATTTTGTTTTGGAATTGCAATCCATTTTAAAAATAGTTTTCAAATGTATTATTTTCATATATTATATATGCATATATATGATGGGTAAGTATTACGGTGGCCCCCAACGACTAGTTTTAAATTCAAATTTATTGATGCTACCATCTATGTGAGAATTTAATAATTATAAATTAACAATTTGGATTCATAAATTAAAGCATAAATTGTTTTGAAAGAAATATTAAATAAAATTCTCTGTGCGATCCGTAATCACATTTACCAGCTTGTTTTATTTTTGAATTATATAAATCTAAAATTTTCGTTGTTTTACAGCTGTTAAAAAAAAAAAAAAAAAAAAAAAAAAAAAAAAAAAAGTAAGAATAACACATTTTTTTAACGCAACTTTTTATACTAATTCACGATTTTATAAGTTACAAGGTAGAACCCGTCGAATTTCGACGAATGAAAATGTTTAAGAAAGAACTGTTTCATTCATTTATAATAAATCTACAAAATTAGTTACAATAAAAATTACACCTTATATGAGTTACTCAAAGTTAAAAAAAAAAAAATTATATTTAAGCTAAATTTAACAAAATACTATTCCTATAAAGCTCAGTTGTAGAAAATTTTAAAATTAATTTTAATCGTACATGTAAACAATAAAAAATATTAAAGATCTGTTATAATGATAGTTATCAACTAACGTTCTTATGCTTATACTCCAAAATGAAAAAATATTCCACTTTGACTCAATTATAGAATTTTTCTCCCATAACATCTAAACGCGACATCATTTTCACCATATCCAAATTTACATATGCACCTTGCACATCTGTATTCACCATTTTTTTTTTTTTTAATTGAGATTTTAATTTGATCATTTTGATTCAAAACTTGAAGTCTCGATGCTATTGGTTGAAACAAATTCTAAAATTTATATTCTTTTAAGTATAAACGAAATTTTGTAAATGAAATAAAAATTCATCGAGTTTCATAACAGCCGATATTCTTAACACAGGACGTATTTAAATTTTTGATATTTTTTTCGCTTTTAATAAGAAAATGGCAACATATAGGTACAGTAATCATTTTTTTCCCTTTGCTTTTAATAGAAACGGAATACCTCTGTTGTCACAAATAGAAAAAAGGTATTACAAACTACAAAAAAAATTAATATTTCAAAGATAATTTACGATACAGTTTTCAAATAAATTGCATTTAAAAGTACATTCCTCCCCCCTCCCCCTATACGACTTTTGTAAAAACTGAAAATGTGCGATGTTTAGAGATTTAAAAATTTGCAGTAGTAAAAATTGCTAATCCGAAATTTCATTTCAAATTTCAAAGTGTTGCCATTCGCAAAATAACGAATGCATTATGCACAGATACGTTTGGCCTTTAATTTGTAGATAGATACTTAGCCAAACAATGTTCATGTTCTAATATGCGAAAAAATATATTTTAAAAAAATCATTCTTTTGCTACTAAAATTCATATACTAGTTATGCATATTTGAATTTTATGAATATACGCATTTTTTGCAGGCCTGAAATATTTGTTTTACAGTCTGTCATATAATTTTAGAGTATCTGGTATATATAATAAAATATAAAGAGAAACACTATGCACAGATTTCAAAGTAAGTTTAATACATTCAAATCAGAATAATTTAAAAATTGATGTATTTATATTGTTACGTGTAAAGTTCGTATTGCCCTAAACATAGTGGGAAAATCATGTAGTAAAGACTACCTCTTGCATGGACAGTAACCTGCTCCTGCTATGAGAGAAGTCTTTGTAAAATACAGAAGCCAAATGCCAAAACCTAACCGAGTCTATTTACATTTACCTTTCAATTGTGTAATTGATTTCCTTACACTGGAAAGTAAAAACTAGCCCCGTTGTAGATTGTCCTCAGCTATCCTATGCAAAAAAATAAACTCTTAAAATTTAAGCAAGATATTTGAAAAGAACGCCCCCCATAGACTCAACATTATCATCCGGGTATTTTTCAGTGACTAGTATTGCGTCTTAAGGACATTCGATTCTAACAGGACAAAAACTGATTTTTTTTTTCTTCTGGGAACTTTAAAAGTCATATTTTGAGGTCCTTTGTATGTGACGATTGATGCCACCAATGCATTTCTTAAAATGAAAGAGATCTGTTTAAGTTTAAATGAACCCAAGACACAAAAATCTTCAAATTTAAAATAAAATAAAATAAAATAATTATTACACAAAAAGTTCCTTTGTTTTTTTTTTCTTCTTAAAATGGTGTTTAAACCAAATTTCAATCTTAATTGGAACAAGAATTATAAATATTTTCGTTTTGGTTTGTTTTTAAAATCTAGCTTTCAAGCAATGATTGTTGTGGAAACGACTTCTTGTGAAAGAGGAAGATAAGATTTAAGATTCTTATCTCTTTAAGATTTTTTTTTTTTTAATTTACGTTAAATATTTTTTATTTTATTCAAATTAATATTATTAAAAATGCTGAATCAAAATTAAAGCTTATATATTTATGTTTACTTAAATGAAAACAAATTGAATTTCTAAAAATAATATTTTGAGTTTTAACGATTTTAAATTACCCCACTTTATTAATAAATTTAAAATTCTATTAAAAATATTAGAATTTTTATGGTTACATATTCGCTGGTCGATCAAATAGTTTTTCCTTCATCTGTATGCATTACGTACTTATTAGTGTACAAAATTTAGAGGATATGTTTGTGGATTGTTTCCAATTAATAGACAGATAGCACATGATAGATATTTTTATTTAAAAAAAATAAATAAATAACAAGAATTTGAAGAATTTGGAAAAAAAAGCAGCTTTTTATTGCTGATGTCCTTTATCAGCAGTTCACAACCTGTGCGTATACTCTTGCAGGAACGTGAAAATAACATTTGTAATGGTAGATGTAAAAAAAAGCTTGAAATTACAGTATAATTTCTCCGGCCTCAAGTTTAGTCTGACTTCTTTCCTGTGCGTACATCTAAAGTCATTTTGCAGACCCTTTATTGTGCAAGATAGACATAGCCGTCCTTAGCGGTGTGCGACCTGTGCAGCCGCTCATGGCCTAGCGGCTAGAGAAGCCTCGCACATGGACACAAAATATTTTTTCTTTAATAAAAAGACGAACGTAAAATTAAATTCCGTAATATAAATTTATAATTTGATTTAGAAAAGATAGTGGTCTTGACATATAATATAGCCTATGTTGGAAGAGGGGCTTTCACCATCAATTTGAAAATTACTTTTGAAGTTGGTTCAGTAGTTCTAGAAATTAACCCTACAAACACACAAACAAATGCTACTCTTTCATAATAGTTAGGGGATAGGACCCTGGTGTCCCTGGTCATAGTATAAAGATGAAAACATTTCTTTTTTTACTAATAATATAGTGGATAAGATTCTGTTAAATGTCTAAAAGGAAAGGGCCTCGCAAAATCCTTGCACCGGACCTCGCTTTAAACCATTCTCCAGAAGGAGGGCTCTGAAGATAGAGAGGGGAGGGGGGTGTCAGCCCATCACCATATTCAGATCCGCCATTGCCCCTGCTTAGTTTTTAAGCTATTAGTATTTTAATTTGTATACAAAATTTTTAATAAAAAAAAGCTAAAATAAAATTGAAAAGTTAACATTTTTTTAACTATAATAATAAAATAAAATAATTAAATAGTTATAACATTCAAAATTTTGAACAAAAATAATTTTTTGTTTAACATTATGAAAAAATAATAAATTATTGAACATAAATTTGCTAGAAAAATTTAAAATATTATTAAATTAAAAATTTAAAATGCCTTTAAATGATAAAAAAAAATTAAAAATTCTAAATCATTTTCAAATTACGAAAAAAATATCAACATTTATTATTTGTATTAAAGTTGAAGTTTGCAGAGAAATATTCGAGTCACTCAATTTATCAATTTTTCTGTTATTATCAAACCGGTATTTTTCATTAAAGTTCTGGTCATCTTTCGGAATACTCTGTATGCAAATATGAGCAGTACCGAGTACAAAGTTTATGCATATATACAATATGTATGAAGTTTAGTGCTTGCCACTTCATCATTAATCATAAAAATATGAGCAGTACCGAGTACAAAGTTTATGCATATATACAATATGTATGAAGTTTAGTGCATGTCACTTCATCATTAATCATAAAAAAATCTGTAGCTAAATAGGACCCCCCCCCCCCCCACCAACCAGAATGATGTTTGCCCTTTGTCCCTCCAGAGCCTTAGTCGGGTCCTGAATGCAACCATAATGCAATAAGAATAGCTTGCTACACCGCTTGTTACACTATTAACTCTTGAAGTGGAGGAGGGAAGGTCATTATTATAAAATGATCTGTTTCATGTATGTCTAGGATACTCGGAAATTGGTTTTTAAACGCGATCATACATTGAAATGCACATATACAAGGCGTTTTAAATAATACGTAGACTATTATTATATAGGATGTTTTACAAAAGATGGATAAGACTTTAAGAAATGCTAGTACGCATCCAAACAAATAATTTTCATCAAAGAATACATTATCGGAAATAAAATGCATAGGTGCTAGAATGCGCCGAAGGTGATGTTATGTAAAGGAAAGAAAAAACAACAACAACAACAAAATAATAATAATAAGTGGCAAAAAGTACGGTGGGAAATCACTCTCCGTACAATTTTTGAGTTCTGAGCCATTTCCATTTGCAGTTCCGTAGGTACTATGCATAACAGACTTTTTCCTATTAGTGAAAAAAAAAATCTCTTTTTTCGATATGTTCCTACCGCAGTTGACAGTTGCTCCGGGACCCATATCAATTTAATTGGTCTCTGAACACAATAAAAATATATTACTATGCTTTACAAATTAAAAAAAAAAAAAAAAAAAAAAATGGGAAAGTTAGAAATGTGAGATGTTTCAATATTCAAAGGTCAAAATATGTACACCCTGCGCGAATTTCTCGTAAAACACAAATTTACTGCGGCAAATTTTTTTGTTTTTGCCGCAGTATTAATCTGTTTGAAAGATTCAAAAATTGCAAATTCCAAGAAAAATCAAAAAGGATCTTAAATTTATAAATACCCTATCCATAGATTTCAGTATAGAATCTTTATGCTTGACATTTCATTAAAATTAGACTTTTAAAGAAATGAGATTATTCTAAAAGAAAGAAAATACTTTTTGTGATAAAAGTTGATCACAAATTTTATTTTATTTTATTTTTTATTTATTTATTTATATATATATTTTTTTTTTTCTTAAAAGTTATGGATTTTCGTTGATACAATACAATTAAACTGCTTAATGGAAGAATATGTTACAATACATTTTCTTAAAAGTTGGTTTTTTCTTTTATGGATGAAACCGTTATGAGTTATTATTACATCATAAGGTAAATATAAAATTGTATTAAGTACTAAAAATATGAAGCAGTATCTTTTAACATTTCATATATATATATGATAAAACATTTTTTTATTTAAAAATTAAATGTTAATATTTTTTTCTTCGAAGAGTTAAGTATTAAGTCATCTATTAACATTCAAACATATGATACTAACATAAGAAGGAATTACATAACTAAATTACATCAAAAAGCTGTCACTCAATTTTATCAAATTCTAGTTTTTGTTACATAAGATCTTCTTCCAGTCAGATTTTCAATCCCAGTGGACATTTCATTCATGCATGTATAAAATTTTTCAGATATTATTTTCCAAATTCTGATTCCTCCCGACCCCTTTCCAAAAAAATTGCTTTCTTTTCATCAATCTTGTAAATATGATACGTCTATAATTAGTCCTCGATTGCTTCTTTAAATTTTATTTCCATAATTATCAGGTTTCCAAATTGATCCCAAAGCAACAATTTTGAACTCCTGAACTTCTGAATTTGTTTTGAAACATTGCCTTATTTTTACATTTTATTTATTTATTTATTTATTATTTTTTTTATGAAAGCGTGTGTAAAATATAATTTAATCAGATCATACGAGCGTAATTCATTTTCGAGTGATTATTTGAAAATGGTTGCACAACAATTGCAAAACACTTATGATGTAATACAATCTTTTCTTTGATTAATAAAACGGACATTAGTAGGTCTCAGAATCAATTCAATAGAATCCGTAATTCAATAGAATCAGTTTAGGTCAAGAATTGACCCTACTAATGTCGAACAAGAAAGTGAACAAAATATTCTATTCGATAAAAATAATATAAATATAGTAGCATGAATGTTTTTTTCTATGTTGCTGTCACTTTTTATGTATTTAATCCTTATTTATGTCAATGGCGAAAATATTTGTTCTTGTCTCCAATAGCAGTACATTGCCTAGAAGTATATACTTCTAGACAACGTAGTAACAGTGTTGAATTCAGTGGGTAATCTTGGGGGGACATTTCCCCCGGAGCAATGAAATGCCTTATCAGAAGAATTTAAATTTTGCGCTTTCATTCATCAAGAAGTATATTTTCCTTCTGGAAATCTATAATACCCTCCAACGGAATTACAGTAATCCCTGACGGATAAAAGAGTCTGAATTCAAGACTGCATCAGAGTATCTGGTACCTGCTGGGATTCTAATATTTTGGCTCTATTTAAGACACCCTTATTTCATAGAATGTTATGCCCCGCCTTTTCAGAAGAAGAAAAGGTGGGGAAAACTCACATGAATTTTTTTTACTTTCTTTTGATACCAGCACTCGGCAATCGAGATGAAAAGTTCAAAAAGGTACCCAGATACCCAATTTTATGTTGTTGTTTTTTTCTCAGTGGGGAAAAAAAAATCATACTAGGTTGAAGAATTAAGTTTATTTTGCTATGCTGATTTAGATTTAATTCATTAATTAATTTAGGGTTAAAACTAATGTTCTAAATCAGAATTTAACTACATATTTTTTTTTAATGTATTTAGAAATATATAGGTTAAGATGATCTAAAATTATCCTTACGGGTAAAACGATCCACATATGTTTTCATTTAAACAGTTCGCGTTATATACCGGGTAACACATAAACTAATCATGCCAAGTGAAGCAGAAGCAATGACGGTATTCAAGTAATCTCTGTATTACATTCCTATAGAATTATTTGAAAATTTAGGTCCCCGAGGGCCCCCTCTTTAGCCCCCCCCCCTCCCATGAAAGCAACTAGAATTTTCACTAAAAAGTACCAAATGTTAAAAATTAGCCAAAAGCAATCAAACATTTAGTAAGGTAAGAATGATCCTCCTTCCTCTCTTTATTTCCACTACCCTATTCATCTATGCGAAAAACAAACATTAGAAAATCGATAATTTAATTTTATCATAACAGTACTCTGTTGTTTTCAAAAGAATTCCTTTATTAAAGTTTTCCTCGTAACGTATGCTCGTAGCATGATAAAACCATTAATCCCGATCAATTTACGATTTTTTCTTTTAGGCGTCTCATATCGTATTTAGATAAGCAAAGAAAAAGTCTGCAAAGAGATACTACTGTCAACCAATCTATCATTTTTTTATGCATTATCTTACTAGTACTTTTTCCCTGACTGTCTTTTTGTGAAACCCTGTATACAAATGTGAACTGCATCGAGTGCAAAATTTATACATACATACAATACGTTTCAAGTTTAGTACTAGCCATTTCCACATTATCCCCCCCCCCCATTTAAAAATATAGAAAATCTATTAACCCTTAACGTTCATTGGTTTCTCTACGAAACCACAAAATTTCAATTCCGATGTGCAACAACGACACCGGAATTTTAATAAAGAAAAATTCATTTTATTGTACATGTGAAAAATCACTTTTTCTTATTTACAAAAATATTTGCACGCAGTTACCGTTGTCAATCATTTATTTCAATATCTTAGCAATTAAAATGCTCTGAACGTCAAAGGGTTAACAGACAGAAGGGGGCTTTTAAGTTTTTTAAGATGGAATTTGTAATATTTTAGCAGTTTTTAAAAAAAATAAATTTTTATCTGATCGAATCGGTAAAAAGCGCGGATTAAATACGGCAAAATTTACAATAAAAATTCGTTGAAAATTAAAGAAATTAGTTTTGAGAGTCCATTGTAATCTTTAAATGAAAGCTTTGGATTTTTTTTATCACTTTTAAAAGAAGAATAACTTTTATCTTAATTTATGGAGAAATCGGTTTCGTGAAAGATGCTATTTATTTATCTTCCTATTTACTGATACAAGAAAAAAAGCCTTTTTTTATGAAAGAGTAGTAATAAGGGAATTTAATGACCCATGTCTGCCGGAAGTGAAGTGGCGAATAAGTCAAAAATTAATAGTACTAGTGGCTCGCTCGTATGTCTATCGTTGTGTCTGCCGTACAATCAAAAGTATGAAAATATGGAATACTGGGAGCAGGAAAATACAATACTAAGCCTACGAGTGAACCACTAGTGGTGTTAATTTTTTGGCTTATGCACCATTTCACTTCTGGCAGATATGGATCATTATATCCCCCTATGACTACTCTTCCATAAAATAAAGGATTTTTTTTTTCTTGTGCTTGATGACATAGGTTTTTCTGCGGTCGGCTCTTCGGCTGTAAATTTTTCCACATTTCCTCAAAGTTTACAGCACATGTGCGACCAGATGATATAAACCGATTTTATTTATTTCTTTTCTCTTTTTTTTTTAACAGTTTTTAGCTTCCCGGATTCGCAACTTCTCCACAGCATTGAGACTTGGAAAAGAATCTTTAAAATTTTTTTGACCCACCCTAAGCTGCATTTCACGACTAAAGGAAATAGTATTAAGAAGAATAATAAATAATCTTTTAAAAGAATATGTATTTTAGGCAATTGTCTTCTTAAAAGCAAAGGTTTGTATGCACACATATACCATTATTTTCTAATATTAAAGCCATACATAAATGTATCTTTTTCTTTTTAATTGTATACCTACATTGTGTGTATTTTCATTTTTCCTATAGGGAGTATTTTATGTATTTACTTATGTTAGAGACATCGTATAAACCGCACTTCACGTTTAAAAAAACTTTTAAGAACAAGAGAAAAAAAAAAAAAAAATTAAGCAATATTAAAAAATAATAATAATAAGATTTTACACAAGAAATTACCTTTTTAAGAACAGCGGTACTTTTGGCACTTTTACTATATTATTTTCTAATTTTAAAGTTATATAAATAAATGTTCATTTTGGCTCTTAATTACAGATTTAAATGATATAGTTTTATAATTATTATTAATATTACTAATACTACCGTAGTTCCTAATGCTTATATCGTCTAATAAAATAAAATAACATTGCAAACGTATTAAACCAGTAATAACACTTTATTTTGATATAGTTTAAAGATTTAAGCTCAAAATTTTATTCTCTACAATTTTCAATCATTTCTTTTGTTTTCGCATTTTCAATTCCCCTCGATTAGCATTCTTTCTCCCCCTTGAAAACTGTATTCTTCGATATTAGAGCGTGTCCTCGTAAGTTAAAATACTTTATCAATATTTTGCCGTGAGAAAAAAGCAATCATGTCTTGCTAAAAATCGGTTAAAATAATAATAAAAATAATAAAATAAAGTAAATCACATCTTTACCCCAAGTCGTTATTCATTAATCATTATTTGTAAATTTCGTGTGGTTTTTTTTTTATCCCTCTCTACTTCAGTGTTACAGAATGTCTTATTAGGGTGCTAAACCCTCCCCGCACAAACACACACATTTATGGTGTCATATTTTTGCTAGCATTATATTGCTGTTAATTTTACGTCGATAAAAACAAATAAATATAGAAGCAAATTTGCATACGAATTGATGCGCATGACATAAGTACTGCAAAATAATCCAGATCTTGCATTTATTTTAAGCTTATGAGATTTAGAAGAAAAAAAAAATGAAATATTATATCTGTAATTATTTTACAAAATATAGATTTTTTTTTATGAATTTCATTATGTTAAGTGCAATTGAAATCGCTATGGTGTCTGCAACTGATTTTGTTTTTTGGATAAGACGTCACAATATGTTTACCCGTTCTTTCTTCGTGTCACACTGCGTCAAACTTCGACTTTTTTCCTCACTTTAAAAGTGTGATATAGTTTGTAAGTGATCCTTAAAAGCTCAATTCTTGTACATCTTTGACTCGATTTCAAAGTTTTTAAATACTTGAACTGCTTTCCTAAAAATGAAAAACGAAAACATAAAACCTAATTACTTTAAAAAATATTATCTACAATTAAATTAAAAAAAAAAAAAAAAACAAATACAAAAACAACATATTATTTACATTCACACCACTAATAATTTGAAATGTTTGTAATAAATAATTTAATAAAGATTTACTGATGTTTGTTTTGGTTTTCTATAATGTTGATTCATAAAATTGGACTACTTTGTCCGATAACTATAATAATCTGTAGTCTACATTGATTCATGGACAGGGCGTGGCGTTCCTTCGCAGCTGGCAGCGCTGACAGATCGGGGATTTCGTACCCATTTTGGGCAATTTTTTGGGGACAAGTAAATCGTGGGGACATGTTTGGGGAAAAAACTTGGGAATTCTTATCACAATTTCAATTTTTACTTTGAGGAATTTGCCAATACTGGATCTGTCTAGAATTCGATTTTGGTTTGGAAAACGAAAATAAAATACAGAAATAATAGATATAAATCATTCTCGTGGTTGTGCTCACCCACGTGTACCTTTACATGTACTACAGATTCATAATGATCTGATTTTGGATATCATCAATCTGAATTTTCAGATAAGTGATTCAGATTTTCCTGTTATCGCGGACAGAAACACATTTCGTTTAATAATATAGATTTATGAAACAAAAATAAAAAAAATTTACAACTTTTTCGCGCGTATTCAGGGCAAACGTCCGCAAAGTTAGGAAAGCTGTTCTGCAAACGGGGGGGTTTACGGAAGATAGAGGAAAAGAATTCGAAGACGCGATTCTGGCCAAACATCTTTCACCTTCCGCAACTGATGACGTCGCGTACAATTGTAGAAGAACAGAATCGATTTTTAATCGAATGTTAGAATGTTTTAACCAATGAAAAGACGTCAATTTTTAAAGGGACAAAATATAATGTTTTGAATAATTGTTCATACGCTCTATGCTATCTTATCAGTGACTTATCGTGTCTGTCTTTTAGAACCCAGACTAGCAGGCTAGTTGAAAAATATTTCTTTTAAATGTTAAATTTAAAAATAGTTAAAATCTAAGAATTATTTAAATAACAAGCTCATATTGCATATTAATATTTTAATTGCTTTTAGGATATTCCCCCGGAGCAATGAGTTCCCTCACGGAAGATTTGAGATTTTGTGTTTTCAATGGTAAAAAAGTACACGCCCCCCCCCCCCCCCCCCCCCTGGAGCTACAGATATCCGTCCTGGAGAAAAATATCTAGAACCTGGACTTAGTTGATCGGTTGAAGAAGAACATTTCATTTTAATGTTAGATTTAAAAATATTTAAAATCAAAGAATTATTTAAATAACAAGCTCATATTACATATTAATATTTTAATTGCTCTAGGACATCCCCTCTCCCGGAGCAACGAGTTTCCCCACGGAAGATTTGAGATTTTGTTTGCAATGGCAGAAAAGCTCCCCCCCCCCCTCAGAGCCACAGATATCCCTCCTGGAAAAAAATGTCTAGAACTCAGATTTAGCTGATCAGTTGACGATGAATAATTCTTTTAAATGTTAGATTGAAAAATATTTAAAATTCGTGGAATATTTTAATAACAGTCTTATATTGCATACTATTATTTTTATTGCTCTAACCCATTCCCTTTAATGTATCATCTATTTTCTTATCAACAAAAAATACAATAATGTAAAGTTATGGAACGGTGGTAACATTTTACTTTCAATTTTAGGCTTTTCTATGATGATTTTTTTTCACAGAATTAAATACATTTAAAAAAAAAAAGATTAATACATTAGTAATAATAAATTAGTACATTGGACCTTCCAAAAAAGCAATCAGATGCAGTATTGATTTCAGGCAATGGCACCCCCCCTCCCCCGGAAGATTTGAGTTTTGTATTTTCAATGGTAAAGGAGTGCAGGGATAGGAAGTGATCAATGGAGGGACCATTCCCTAAGAGCAATGATCGCCCCGGATGATTTGAGATTTTGTGTTTTCATTGGTAAAAAACTGCAATTATCCCACCCCCCTCCCCGCGGAAGGTTTGAGATTTTCTATTTTCATTGGTAAAGGAGCGCATGAATAGGAAATGATCAGGGGGGGGGGCATTCCCTCAGAGCAATGATCGCCCCGGAAGATTTAAGATTTTGTGTTTTCATTGGTAAAAAAAGTGCAGTTATCCCCCCCCCCCCGCGGAAGATTTGAGTTTTTGTATTTTCAATGGTAAAGGAGTGCAGGGATAGGAAGTGATCAATGGAGGGACCATTCCCCCTGAGCAATGATCGCCCCGGATGATTTAAGATTTTGTCTTTTCATTGGTAAAAAAAAGTGCAATTATCCCCCCTCCCCGAGGAAGGTTTGAGATTTTGTATTTTCATTGGTAAAAAAGTGCATGAATAGGAAATGATCAGGGGGCATTCTCTCAGAGCAATGATCGCCCCGGAAGATTTAACATTTTGTGTTTTCAGAGGTAAAAAAAGTGCAATTCCCTTCCCCCCCCCCTCTCGCGGAAAGTTTCAGATTTTATATTTCAATGGTAAAGGATTGCAGGAACAGGAAGTGATTTATAATTTTGTAACAAATTAAGGGAAACACTAATAAAAATAAAAGGAAATTATTTTGTGTAGAATATTTAAACATTAAATTTCTTGATAACATATTTACCGATGTCTCTTAATTAGTGTATTTATAAATATAATTAACAATCTTGGAAAGCTCAGAACTTTAATCAAATTGTTTATGCTAGAGAAAATATCTAACTCTAAAAAACTGCTATCTATCTATCTATCTATAATAATAAAGAGAGAAGGATGTTTGTCTGTCAGCGCTATTCTGAAAAGACTGCTGCACGTAGAGTTACAAAATTTGGAGGGAAGGTACTTTTTTACATGTAGTTTTGCACCTCGAAGCCCGATTTTCGATTTTTTATTTAGATTTTTTTAAATAATTTTTAGGCGATTTTTAGCGTTATTTTTGCGGTTTTATCCCATTAGTGAAAGGAATACGGTTTCATTCTTTTAACCCAAAATAGCAATTTTTTTTTCTCTTTTCAACAAAGTTTATTCGGAATTTGTACAGCGATTTTTGAATTTTTAACGAATTTTTAATGCGATTTTTAGTGTTTTTTTCTCATTTTGCGGCTATTTTCTGAGATAAATAAAACGAAAATCGTTTCAAATTTTTAGCATAATGCCCTAAATTTTGTGTTTGTTACGATTTTTAGATTTTAACGATTTTTAATGCGATTTTCAATGCGATTTTTAACGTTTTTTAAAGATTTTTGCGTTTAGCATCTAATTTTTTTCATAGTTGTTCTATCAAAAACGTGAGCTGTTGAGAATGCAATAAGTAGTATTTTTTTGTGAAATCTATCTAAAATATCAAAAATTTAGATACCACTATTTTCGAATAGCAATTTCATAAACTATCTTAAATTCTTGCTTAAGACCGCTACCCCCTCGAGTTATATATCACCTGATAGGTTATTTAACAGAGTATGGTTTTGATAAAGTTTTTGAAGAATAAAGTGCTCTACCTGGTGGTGGAAAATGGAACTAATAGAACGCTATTTTTTAAAATCTATAATAATAAAGAGACAAGTTTGTGTGTGTGTCAACGCTGTTCTGAAGAGTCTGCTGTACGTAGAGTTACAAAATGTGGAGGGAAGGTATTTTTAAACATGTAGTTTTGCACCTCGAAGCCCGATTTTCAACTTTTTGATTAGATTTTTTTTATAATTTTTTTAGGCGATTTTTAGCGGTTTTTTTTTTTTTTTGTCAGTTTTATCCCATTAGTGAAAGAAATACGGTTTCATTCTTTTAACCCAATATAGCAATTTTTTTCTCTTTTCAGCAAAGTTTATTCGGAATTTGTACAGCGATTTTTGATTTTTTAACGAACTTTTAATTCGTTTCTTAGTGTTTTTTTCTAATTTTCCGTTTTTTTTTTTTTTTTTTTTTTTTTTTTTTTTTGAGAGTGATAAACCTTTTCAAACTTTTAGCCCTAAATGATTTTTAATGCGATTTTCAATGTGAATTTTAACGCTTTTTCAAGATTTTTTGCGTTTAGTATCTATTTTTTTCATAGTTGTTCTATCATAATCTTGAGCTGTTGAGAATGCAATAAGTAATATTTTTTTTTTGCGAAATTTACCTAAAATGTCAAAAAATTAGTTACCACTATTTTCGAATAGCAATTTCATAAAATATCTTAAATTCTTGCTTAAGACCGCTACCCCCTCGAGTAATATATCACCTGATAGGTTGTTTAACAGAGTATCGTTTTGATAAATTTTTTGAAGAATAGAGTGCGCTAGCTGGTGGTGAAAAATGGAACTAACAGAACGCGATTTTGTTAAAATTTGGAAATATAACAATGTGATTTATTTTAAATTTTAAAATGGTTTACAATACATGATAAAAAATGTAAACAAAGAATGGTGTGACACATTTCAGGGTGCATGAAAGGAGGGGCGCGAACAAAATTAGGAGATGTAATAAGGAGATCTGTTTTACACTTTAAGGTAGTTTATAACGCATGTTAAAATTTTTAAAGTATTAGCGATGCTCTGGAGAGACCGCTGCACGAAGTTATGTATGAAATTTTACACCTTGAAGGCCGATTTTCAGTTTTTTTAATTTAATTCGTATGCGAATTTTAGTGGGTTTCGAGGCGATTTTTCGACATTAGCGAAAAGGAAAGCGGTTTCATTCTTTCGACCTAAATTAGTGAATTTTGTTCTCTTTTCAATATAATTTATTTGGATTTCGTGCAACGATGTTTGGATTTTTAATGAATTATTTAATGTAAATTTTGCCGCTATTATTCGACATTAGTAAAAGGAATTTTGCTTAAAACTTTCAGGCTAATGTATTAAATTTTAGCTGTTAAGATTTATGAATTTCAGCTAATTTTAATGCGATTTTTTGCGTATGATGTCGGATTTTTGTCATTCATGAGATATTTCCAATTACAACGTTTTACCCTATTAGAGTAAATTTTGACCCCTGTGATTTTTTAATATTGATTTTTAATGCACTTTACAATGCAATTTTTAGAAATTTTTCGAGTTTTATGGTGGTTTTTTGATATTTGGAAGTAAAAATTGATTTCAAACTTTTAATCTAATATAATTTTAGAGATTTTTAACGCGATTTTTCAAGAATTGTTGTGTTTCGTGTCGATTTTTTATTATCTATAAAGGATTTCCTTTTACTACGTGATTATCCTGTCGACCAATTTTGCCAAATTATTTCAATCGTGAAACAAGCCAAATTATGCAAATAAATGTAATTTTTATGTTAAATAATGAAAGAAGAGCTAATTTAGAAAAACATTAATACAAGTACATATAAAAATAAGAAGTAAAAACCACTTGATGACGTAACAAACATATGTAACATGTTTAATGTCAAGTGAATATGGAATTTACGATCCGCCATTATTGTAGTTTAATCTTATGGTTTGACCCAGATAGTTTCTTGGTCAACCGGATAATCAAATAGTTCAGATTTTCGATTAGAATGTTTTATCCGTTTGATGAAATTCTGATTACTGCGATTTAAAAAATAACTAGCGATATTTAGTGCATTTTTCAATGCGTTTTTAATGAACTTTTTAATGCGATTTAGTACTAATTTTTTCGATCCCCACCACAGTGTTGTTTTAACAATAAAAAAATTATTTTGGTTTCAAACTTTTAGCCTAATATAGTAAATTTCACCATTTACCTTTTTTTAATTTTGTCGATTTTCAATGTGATTTTTGATATATTTTGTGTTCTGCATCGATTTTTTTGTAATTCACGTAAAAAGAATGGTTGCTACGTTTTACATGACTAGAATATTTTTTTATTCACGGGATGTATTTACATTTAGCGATTTTTAATGAATTTTTCAATGATTTTGTATTGGTTTTTTTAATCTCACGGCTATTTTTTGAAATTTCGAAAAGGAAATTAATTTCAAACATTTACACTTCATTTACGAATTTTGAAATTTAGTGATTTTTTAATGCAATTTTTAGCAATGTTTTCATTATTTCTCACGCTTTGCGCCGATTTTTTCACTCGTATTTAAGAAATAATTCAGATTACACTATTTTACTCTATTAATGTAAATGTTGTCCCCCGCTATTTTTAAATTTGAAACGATTTGTAATGATTTTTTGAATACAATTTTTAGATGTTTTCGAGTCCACGGCGATTTTTTCACAATTGGAAAAGAAATTTTTAAATAATTTGTAGCTTAATGTAATAAATTTTGACATCAATGATTCAGATTTTTTGTATATATTCATAAAATGTATAGTAAGTTTTGTGTCGGTTTTTTTTAACTAATGAAAGAGTTCAGATTTCAATGTTTTGTCCCATTATGGTAAATTATGTCCGCAGGAATTTAATATAAATGTTTATCTTACTATGGCAAATTTTGTCCGGATTTTTTAATTTTACTGATTTTTAATCTGTTTTATAGTGATTTTTCAAGTTCTGTGACAGTTGTTGACATCGGTAAAAGAATTTCTGTTTCTAACTTTTAGCATAAATAGTATAATTTGTTCTCCACGCTTTTATGAAGTTTGCCAATTTCTAATGCGATATTCAATGTAATTTTTAGTTAGTTTGGGGGATTTTAGGTGTTCCGTGTTGACTTTTCCTTATTCATGAACGATTTCCGATTACAATATTTTCGACTGAATATTAAATTTTTACAGCCATGACTTTTAAATATTCAGCGATTTTTAATATAGTTTTCGATACGATTTTTAGCTATTTTTTTAAGTTCCTTGGCGATTTTCTGCCATTCAGAAACCAATTTTTATATCAAACATTTTGTTTAATGTAGTTATGTTTCGAATGCAATGTTTTATCTCTTAATATGATTTTGGCGTTCCATGCCTACATTTTGTAATTTATGAATGATTTCGATCATAACCCCCCCCCCCCCTTCGCCCTGCTTTATTATTATTGTTTTAAGCATTGACTTCCAAATATTTAGCTATTTTTAATGCAATTTTCAATGTCATTTTTAGCCATTATTCAAGTTCCGTGGCGATTTTTTTACATCCGGAAATCGATTTCGATTTCAAACTTTTTGGTTAATATGGTTAATTTCTTGATTACAATATTTTATATTATAACAGTGAATTTTTACCCTAGGGATTTTTTAATGTTTTACGACTTTCATTACAATTTTCAATGCAATTTTTGGGCTTTCTCAGTCTTTTTTTAATTTTAACATTTTTCAAAGGAATTCGATTTTAAATTTCTAGACTAATAAGAGTTTGGTTTCAAACTTTTATCCTTTACGGTAATTGTTTTGCTCTCTTATTTTGATCTACAGTAATGTTTAATGCAGTATGCTTTTTTTTTTTTTTTTTTTTTTTTGAGTTTACGGCGATTTTTTTTCAGATATGGAAAAGGAATTCGGTTTTTAATTTCTTTGCTAATATGATAAATTTTCTCCTGTGCAATTAAAGATTTTTATTGTAATTTTTTAGCAGTTTTTTTCGTATTTCAATGCTTTTTACATTATCAAATTAATTAGATTCAAAACATTTATCCAAGTAGAGTAAATTTTGAGTTCCGTGATTTTTGAAAATTTTGCCATTTTTAAAGCGATGTTTACGTTTCTTCGCGACCCGCTTCGATTTTTTAGAGGTTGAAGTTTTGGCCGAATTTATTAAATTCTGATCTCTTTTCTTCAAAGTTTATTCGAATTTTGAAACACAATTTTTGAATTTTGTTTTATATTTTTATGAGATTTTTAATGTTTTTGGCGATTTGTAAGATTTTTCCACATTAGTAAAAATAATCCAACTTCAATTTTCTAGCCCATCTCTTTTTAACGAAGTTTAGACGAAATTCGTGCAGCATTTTTTTAATTTTTCGAGGTTTTTACTATGATTTTTAAAGTTTTTTCGCAATTTATGCTATTTTTTTGGTGAACCCGGGCAACGCCGGGCAGAACAGCTAGTAATTAATATAGTAAGCTTGTGGTATAAACCTATAAAAAGTTCATTTCAATTGATAATATTTATATTAAAATAATTAAAGTTGGTAATTTCTTGCATGTATTAATATATTTGAGAAATGTATTATGCAGAAGGATATATATATATATTACCAACAAGTACAAGAAAATTAAATATCAATTAAGATGTTAATATTATTTATTCCGAAATATTAAAGTCATTTTACTTAAACTTTTAAATTTTTTAACAAACATCATTAAATAGCTTTTAGGGTAATCAGATTTTTTTCAGTTTGAAAATAATTTTTGTTACCTGCAAACTGAGTAGTAGTGTTTATTATCACTTTATTATTACTCTTACATGTAATGTTAAGAGATTTATGCCCCTCCCCCCCCCTCTTAAACCAAATAAGTAATAATATTTAACCTAAATGAATGAAATACTTTCACATAATCAATATTCATTCATACATTCTAACATACACTCAACCAGTCACAATGTGAGATGTTTTCAGTGCATTATTATTATTATTATTAACATGTTGTATTATACTAGAAAAAAAAATAATAATTTTCAAGATATTTATAGATGTTAAAATATAATTTCAAGAATTATGATTTATTATTTTTTTAATAATTTATACAATATAATCAGATACATTTTTACTTCTTCATTGCACAGATAAACTTTAAAAACGAAAATCTCGATAAGAAACAGTGTTTAATTAATAAAAGTAACTTTTCAAAATTTATTTCCTATATGTGCATTTAAAATTTGTTTCAAAGTTAACATCAAATTAATACGCTACATCTAATCAAAAATCAATCATTCGTGAATCACAGAAATTCTCTAATTGCTCACTTGCAGAAAAAGAAGGATTTTTTTCTTTTAAATACAGCAATTGATGTGACAGCTTTTTTAAATTATTAGGTATTATGAAATCTAATTATTGGGGATTAATCGCGAAAAGAGCAAAATTTTATTATTAAATTTTGAGAAACTGCATAGATATCAGTTTTACTAAAAGTAAACAAATATTTTTCAATAGATGCGATAACATTTTGCTTTTACGAGAAAAAATTCAAAACTGTCAACATCAGATTTCTATTAGTATATCTTATTTTGGTAATAACTAAAGAAGTAAAATTATAGCAGGGTTTTATAGCAGTACTCAAAAAGTGTTAAGAAGTGATTTATAATAAAACAACATATCAAACAATAACATAGCACTGGAAAACATTTCACATACCTGTCTTTAAAATGAAAATCCGTAAATTAATCCTTCTTTTTAAATATGATTTACTTGACTGGAAGTGATTTATGATGTATATATTCTTTTATTTGCTGCATACAAATAACTATAACAGCATTTTCAGTTGAAAAGAAGCGCGATTTCGAGCGTCACATGTCTCTGCATACAACGCCGCCATCTTTGTTACGAACGACTTTACACTTTACGAGAGCCTCATGGCTTCCGTAAAAGTGATCACGTGACACGCTCAGCTACGGGAGAGAAACGGTCCGCAGGTGTTTGCTCTGTTTCGCGAATTTAGCTGCGGTCCGCAAATCTACGATAGAAGGGAAGTTACGGCAGAAAAGTGTTTGCTTTGAATACGCGCGTTTGTTGTTGTTTTTCTATTAAGATTTTTTTTTCATAACTGGGGAATTTTTATAGAAAAAAGCATGATTTGGGGGAAATTTTAAGTTTAAATTTGTTTAAAAAATTTTATAACGAAAAATTGAGAACTTGCCTTTTTGAGTAGAAATTGCGTTGAGAATTTTTTCTGAAAAAAACTCTGATTTGGGGAAAATTTCAGAAATTTTGGGGAAATTGACTTTTGATAAAAAGGCAACAGTGCAGATGGGAAGCTCCTGAATTGCCTCTTCATGTCCATGTTCATGCTTCCTTGTGATCCAAAACGTGTTCTTAAACTCATGTGTTAAAGACTACTTCTGATATGGGCAATAAACTGCCCTTGGCAAGAGAGAAATCTTTGTAAAAATCAAAAAATCTTTGTGAAAGCTCAACGCAGTGAGTCCTTTCCCATTGGAAATCTCATTTCTTTTCATAAAATCGTTGGAAAATTATAATGTCATCAATATAGTATAAATGCATCAAAAATAGCGAAAATGAGAAAGGAGTCGAATAGACGACATTTTGAAAAAAGGTGAATTTTATTTAGGAAAGACATTTCAAGGTGTAAATTTAAAATCTAAAACTGAGCGTCGATAAAATTATTATTATGAGATTGATAAATTGCTTAGGTAATGGCTTTCGACCTGCGAGAGAAAAATATCCCAACATCTAGACCAATGTTGCTGGAAAGCGCCCTAGGAATTGCAGAGAAACTTAGTAATTTAAAAATTTTGCACTCACTGAAAATGATAACAAATCTGTGGAAATGATTATAAATTTAGAGAAAGGGATATACTTAAATAAAACAAAAATTTTAAAGAAAAATTGCGAATAAGAAAGTTTTTTTGTGCAAAATACTAATATGTAAATAGTATTTATTTTTAACTGTTTAAAAAAAAAAAAAAAAAAAAAATAAGTCCGTTTTTTTTTATTTTAATCTAATGTAACTTTGAATTTTTAAAATGTGGAACCACTGAATAATGGAAACTTGCAAAAAACGAGCACTTTATTGTTCTCTCAGTAGTGACCGCTATTCAGAGGTTTTACTGCATTTTTATCTATAATGAAGGGGCAAATTTACATCAAAAGGTTTACAATAAACTGTCGTCAAATATTGTAATATTTGTAAATAACTTTATTTTAATTTAATTTTAAATTCTTTAAGTGATCAATTAAAAATAACATAAAAAGATTATAGTTTGACATGTTTCATTGCTCTTACGGCAACTTTTTCAAAAACAAATAAATTATAAAAAGAAATTTCTCGAAATAAACAGAAAAACATAAATCACGTGAACATGAGCATATAAAAATAAAACTGGAAATAAAAATGAATAAAAATAATTGTGAAAGTTAAAATATTACAAATTATTGTCTTAAAAACCTTTGAAGCATTTCCTTCGAAATTTTAGGTAGCTCCATGGAGGCAAATTCGTTGCAAACATTGTCACTACGTATGAAGATTTCTATTGATTCTCTTATGATTGATGGAAAATATGATCTAGAAGGGTATATTATTCTGCTGTTTTTAAAATCTATTTGTAATAATTCTTTGCTATATAATCTTGAGAGAGCTGTAGTTTTCCTATTGTATTTGATGTCAGCTATATGTTCTTTAATCCTAGTTTTGAGTTTTCTACTTGTTTCACCAATGTAATATTGTTTTGTTCCATCTTGTTTTGTGAATGGTATTTCATATATGCCAGATATTTGATGTGGTTCTATTGGATCAATTTTCCAATTTTTTATATGTAACTTTATTTTAATAACAACCGATTTCCATCAAATGAAAAATAAACTTGAGCATTTTGTACAGCAAAAGAGAAAATTATTCAATCAACAGATTTTTTTCTTTAAATAAAACGATAATTTCAGCTTTATAAGCACTAATAGACAGGGTGATTCCAAATTTTTTTTACAATAAAAGAGGGGGGATAATACACATCAAGACAAACAATATTAAATAGGAGACCAAGGGTACCAAACGTTTTCCAAAGGAGATAGCCGCCATTAAAGTTTAGGGAGCAAAATTTCAAATAAGCATAAAAAACGGTAAAATCGGTCGATTGATTTGCGGTTTTCACTAAAATTATTCTTTATGTCGGCATTTTCTTGAAATTAAATTATAAAGATAAATTTCAAAAAATGCCGTTAGAGAGCGCTTTAGACTTTGGAGTAACGAACAACTATTTTTTGCCAGTATTTTTTGCATCTCATTAAATGTTTTCGTAAGCTTAGACTCAAACTTAAATTTTGAGCTCAAAATCTGAAAGTGGGAGTGATTAAGTAGCACAAACTGAATTGTGTTCAGAGGGTTCAAATTTCAAATGATTATAAAAAAAAAAAAAAAACGGAAAAATTGGTTTATTGATTTGCGGTTTTCACTAAAACTATTCTTTATGTCGGTATTTTCTTAAAAATAAATTATACAGATAAATTTTAAAAAAGGTCGATAGAGGGCGCTTTAGACTTTGGAGTAACGAACAACTATTTTTTGCCGTTATTTTTTGCATCTCATTAAATGTTTTCGGAAGCTTAGACTTAAACTTAAATTTTGAGCTCAAAATCTGAATAGTAGGGAGTAGTTAAGTAGCACAAAATGAACTGTGTTTAAGGGGGGGGGGGGTGTTCAAATTTAAAATAATTATAGGAAAGGGAAAAATTTGTCGATTCGTTTGCGGTTTAAAATAAAACTATTCTTTAACTCAGTATCTTCTTGAAAATAAATTTTAAAGATAAATTTCAAAAAATTCCATTAGAGGGCCTTAAATTTCAGAGTAACCAACTATTAATTTTAACCATTATTATTATTATTATTATTATTATTATTATTATTATTATTATTATTATTATTATTTTAATTAAATGTTTGCAAAAACTTATTAAATGTTTTCGGAAACTTAGATTTAAACTTAAATTTTGAGCTCAAAATCTGAATAATTAGGAGTAGTTAAGTAGCGCAAATTGAAGTGTCTTCAGGAGTTGAAATTTAACCCTCCCCCTCCTCGAACACAATTCAATTTTTCGCTACTTAAACACTCCCAACGATTCAGAATTTGAGCCTAAAATTTAAATTTATTCATTTGAAAGCATTTAATGAGATTAAAAAAATAACAGTTAAAAATAGTTGTACGCTACTCCAAAGCCTAAGGCGCCCTCTATCGGCATTTTGTGAAAATTATCTTTAAAATTTATCTTCAAGAAAATGCTCATTTAAAAATTAGTTTTAGCGAAAACCGCAAACGAATCGACCAATTTTTCCGTTGTTTATAATTATTTGAAATTCGACCCCTCTGAACACCGTTCAGTTTGTTTACTTAACCACTCCCAACTATTCAGATTTTGAGCTCAAAATTTAAGTTTAAGTCTAAGCTTACGAAAGCATTTAATAAGATGCAAAAAATAACGCAAAAAAGGAGTTGTTCGTTACTCCAAAGACTAAAGCGCCCTCTATCGGCATTTTTTGAAAATTATTTTTATAATTTATTTTTATGAAAATACCGACATAAAGAATAGTTTTAGTGAAAACCGCAAATCAATGAACCAATTTTTCTGTTTTTTATAATCATTTGAAATTTGAACCCTCTGAACACAGTTCAGTTTGTGCTACTTAACCACTCCCACTTTCAGATTTTGAGCTCAAAATTTAAGTTTGAGTCTAAGCTTACGAAAACATTTAATGAGATGCAAAAAATACTGCCAAAAAATAGTTGTTCGTTACTCCAAAGTCTAAAGCGCCCTCTATCGACATTTTTTTAAATTCATCTTTATTATTTAATTTCAAGAAAATGCCGACATAAAGAATAATTTTAGTGAAAACCGCAAATCAATTGATCGATTTTTCCGTTTTTTATCTTTATTTGAAATTTTGGTTCCTAAACTTTAATGACGGCTATCTCCTTTGGAAAACGTTTGGGACCCTTGGTCTCCTATATAATATTGTTTGTCTTGATGTGTACTATCACCTATCTGTTATTGTAAAAAAAAATTGGAATCACCCTGTATATAGGCTCCTATGATTTGCACAATTATTTACACACCTATTACTCCTCCTACTTTGACGCATCCTGAATATATTTTCAGATAGTTCGATACAAAGTAGGGATGGGACGAATAGTGATTTGGCCGAATAGCCGAATACCGAATATTCGGCCGAATTTTAGGCCGAATACCGAATATTCGGTGGCCGAATACTAAATTTTTTTCCCAATTAAGAAAATAAGTTTTGATTATATATAATTTAAAAAATAGCAGTTCATTAATATTTATTACCCTTAAATATGCTTTTAAATGTATTTTTAAATTTGAAAAATTTATTTTAACACAAAAAAATTATAAAATTGCATTATAGCCTTTTATTCTAATATACTAACATCAAATTGATTTTTAGTAAGTCAGGATGGGAAGATATTTTCATTAAAATATGAAGAATGTACTCCACTTTTACTATCAAATGATACTTTTACCCTTCCTTGCATCCAAAATCAATAATATTCTTAATCTCTCTTTTAGAATTCACGAGGAGATATTTTCTAAAATAACCTTTAATGAAGTAAATTTGATCATTTGGAGTTTGTGTCCCTAATGATAAGCAAATTCATAAGAATGAGACTGTTCTGAAATCAGTAGCCAAGCTTTAAATTACAAATTACTTAAAGCAAAAAATTATGCTTAAAGTATGTCAACAAAGCATATGTCAACAAAATCTTTGACCTTTGGCAAATATAATATTGAACTTCAATATTCTACTTATTCAGCTAGCATTAAAAGGATAAATAGATATTGATAACAATATGAATGAAGGAAGATATAATTAAAAATATATACATAATATTATTACATATTTAAGTCAGTAATTATGCATACAATTATTTAACCCTCCGAGTGTCTTGCAAATGGGTGAAATTGTAAAGTTGTTTTCTCTGTATTTTGTTTTAAATGCTTATAAAATATGATTATTTTAATATTATATAAAAAAAACTTAATTACAAATATAAATGTAACCCTTGAAGATATTAATTATTTTTCACTGCATCCATTAAATCTATAGAATTATATTAAATATTGCTTATATTGCAGTGAAACCTGGAGCTTAGTGTACGGAATATTACGTTGCAAACACTTAGAGGGTTAAAAGTGAAAACTATCAAATGAAAAAATATTTTGTTCAGTATTTAGAATTTGTTTAAATATTTACAAAACCATCTTCATAAAGAAAATGTGTCATCTAATGCATATCTAGTTTGACACCAGTTTTGTTTTTAGATGTACCGTTGTATTTGGAATAGTGATATTTGATATTTAATTTTGAAAATGAAACCTCGTTATTACACCTAGTAAATGAATTTTTTCATTTCTTAGTTTATAGAAAATAAGTTATGGATTTCATAAGAGCCTTTTTTATATGTGCATGGAATTTGCAGATATTAATAAATATTTGAGTGTTTTAGAATAAGGCAGTGTTTTTCTTTCTTTTTTTTTCTATAAGTGTTTTTATATCTTGAATTGTAACATATCATTCTCTAATGAAGACATTTCCCGTACAATTAAATCTCCAACTTGGGCAGCATTTTCTAAAATATCCTATATTTTATTGGAAATACAGAAAGGCTGTATATTTTTTAGCATCTGAATAACTGTATAATTTATAAGTAAAAATGGGAATAACTTCATAAATAAAGTAGCCAATTTGGCTTAGCAAAAAAAAAAATTGCAAGAAATGAAATTCTTTAAATCCTAAATTTATCTGGCAAGATATCTTTCACTATTCGGCGAGATTTTAGCAATATTCGGCAAGATATCTCTAAATATTCGGCTACAGGTATTCGGCCGAAGTATTCGGTCAACAAGCCTTCAATATTCGGCCAACCGAATACTCGGCAAAAGGGCCGAATAGGCCGAATACCGAATAGTGGCCGAATATTCGTCCCATCCCTAATACAAAGAGCATCCTTAAAAACAATTATCGCTTAAAAATGATTCATTCATTCATTTTAAGAATTGATCTTTATTTATAAGAATTTTTATATTTCCCTCCTAACATAAAGCTATTAACTACAAATAATTTTAATTCTAGAAAACCGATTGTATCAGAAGCAGCATCTGCGGATTTCAGAGAGTATGTTATAATAAAGTTTTCTATTAAAAATTGCCTTTCTGCCTACTGAAAAGCAAAGAAATACGTTAAGCTTTATTTCGTTTCACATAGCAATATCGGACTGTAGCCTGCCAATAGACATAGCATCACTTACAGGTACTGATGTAAAATATCTGGAATATGTAAAACATATGCGGAGTGGGTTTGTTAGCTAGGAGTCGATAGTTCGATTCACTCGCAAGGAGTCGAGATTTAGAGTCG
The DNA here is from genome assembly GCA_964019185.1 of Maratus speculifer. Taxonomy (NCBI): domain Eukaryota; kingdom Metazoa; phylum Arthropoda; class Arachnida; order Araneae; family Salticidae; genus Maratus; species Maratus speculifer. Next base: position 80,054,380 of record OZ025303.1, read on the forward strand.
ACTCTTCGACTCCTCGGCCAACTCTATGCTAATGTACATGTTTCATAATGTAAACTAATTAAGCAAACCTTTTCGCCAATATCCCGCAATGAAATCGTGTTATTTTTTTTTCCGAAACATGGATATTTATATGTTTCTCAATTTTTTCGAAAGAATTACTTATCTGTATATAGTAAACAGTTTTTAATGAATTTAACCATTATATCTGTTGATCTTAAATATACAAGCATACAAAAATAAATAATAATAATAAATAATTACATATGAATTTATGTATTCTAATTCTGGACAGTCACGGTATAAAAGTATACGATAAAAACAAAAACATTCTTACATGTTTCATGTTGTCAACAAAATAAATAATTCTCCCCCCCCCCCCCCCTCCCAATAACAATCTGGCAATCAAATCATAACTTTTTTTTTTTTTTTTTTTTTTTCGTATTGCACAGTAATTTTAATACATTCAAATCAGAATATTTAAAAAAATATATTTTATAATATTATTTGTAGCAAATTTCATTGTAATTGTAAAGTAAATTATATATCATTTAAAAAAGACTGACCCTGGTATGGGCAATGCCCTGCTCTGGGTACGGGAGAAGTCTTTGTGTAAGAAAAGAATCAGAAAATAAAATTAAACTTTCAGCCCAGTGCACGACTGGATTGGACTAAACATGTATATTTCTCTTTCAGTTGTATATCTAATTCCCTTTCATAAAATCGTTTCGAACTCACAATTGCGATAAAGGCATAATTGAACATATTTAATACAGGTTTTACGTGAAAAAAAATTAAATTCCCATTTATAAAACTATTTATAGTACAAGCATCCCTCATTTGCCACGTTTGACGTACAGTCATTCAGGATAACTTTGATCCACATTTTCTCTATTTTCAAATTCCGCATTCTTATTTTAAGAAAATTGTTGCAACTAAAGACATAAAAGGGAAGAAATTATCTTAAATAATTCTATGACTATCAAAAATTAAGGATCAATCTATATTATAAAGGCCAAACGTATCTGTGCGTAACGCATACGGTATTTTGTGAATGGCAACACTTTCCCCTGCAATTTCGGTTTTGCAATTTTCACTACTGCAAATTTTACACTTCCGAACTTCGCACATTTTAAAATTTTATACCATCGTAGAGAGAAAAAAATGTACTTTTAAATGCAATTTGTTTGAAAACTGTATCTCAATTTATTATTGAGATATTAATTTTGTAATAGTTTTTAGTAGCAATTTTGTCATTGTGGCAACAAAATCACCCCATTTTCTCTTAAAATTGAAAAGGGAAAAAAAATTAAAATGCGCAACACTTTTCCATGCAATTTCGGTTTTGTAATTTTCGGTACTACATATTTTACACTTATAGAAATCGTACATTTTTAATTTTTACACCGTCGTATAGAGAAAAAAAGTTCTTTTAAATGCAATTTGTTTCAAAGCTCAATTTATTTTTGAGATATTAATTTTTTTTTATAATTTTTAGTACCAATTTTGTAATTGGGGTAGCAGAATCACTCCATTTTTTTCTTAAAATTTAATAAATAAAAAAAAAAGCGTATACTATTTCAAAAGTATCGTCTGTTATAAAATCCGGTGAATTTTGGTTTTATTTTGTTTAATAATTTGTAAAACTGGGTTTTATAGTATTTTGTTAATTTTAGCTTAAAATAATATTTGTTTGAGAGTTAGCTTGAACAATATATGATGTATTTTTTACTGTAACTAATTATGTTGATTTATTATAAAACAATGAAACAGTTCTTTCTTAAAGATCTTCTTTCGTCGAATTTCGACGGATTCCGCCTCGTAATGATAACAGCAGTAAAAGATAAATTTTTATCCTTGTTCAAAATTACCCAGTTATTTAGGGTAACTTTGCACCATTAGATAAATATCGTCTAAAACAATTCATTATAAATAATAATAATAATAATAATAATAATAATAATAATAATAATAATAATAATAATAATAATAATAATAAAAGATTATAATTAGAGCAACTTTGAACCCTATATATATATATATATATATATGCAAAGACTCCTAATTTACATTTATCAACATCAAAAGATTTGTATGATTTGTGATATTACAATAAAATAAACTACGGGCTGATAATGAGTATACTTCTAAGTAATAGAACATAATCTATGCAAACTGGAAAGAAAAAGTTTATTTTAATGATTCTATAACTGTATATATATATGTCTATATATCTGTATATATATATCTAATATAGTATGTTAACAATGATCGCATAATACAGGGAAAGTTTTATTGTTCCTGCCAGAACCCTTAATCAATAAGCTTCGACATAATTTTATTTATTCTGCGATTTTAAACAGTGAAATGAAGATATTATTTTAAAAACAGTGGTAGAAAATAATATATATATATATATATATATATACAGGGTGATTCTAAATTTTTTACAAAAAAAGAGGGGTGATAGTACACATCATGACAAACAATATTAAATAGGAGAACAAGGGTCCCAAACGTTTTCCAAAGGAGATAGCCGCCATTAAAATTTAGGGACCAAAATTTCAAATAAACATAAAAAACGGAAAAATCGGTCGATTGATTTGCGGTTTTCACTAAAATTATTCTTTATGTCGGTATTTTCTTGAAATTAAATAATAAAGATAAATTTCAAAAATTCCGATAGAGGGCGCTTTAGACTTTGGAGTAACGAACAACTCTTTTTTGGCGTTATTTTTTGCGTCTTATTAAATGCTTTCGTACGCTTAGACTTAAACTTAAATTTTAAGGTCAAAATCTGAATAGTTGGGAGTGGTAAAGTAGATAAACTGAACTGTGTTCAGAGGATTCAAATTTCAACTGATTATAAAAAACGGAAAAATTGGTCGATTCGTTTGCGGTTTTAGCTAAAACTAATTTTTAAATGAGCATTTTCTTTAAAATAAATTTTAAAGATAAATTTCACAAAATGCCGATAGAGGGCGCCTTAGACTTTGGAGTAGCGTACAACTATTTTTAACTGTTATTTTTTTAATCTCATTAAATGCTTTCAAATGCACAAACTTAAATTTTAGGCTCAAATTCTGAATCGTTGGGAGTGTTTAAGTAGCGAAAAATTGAATTGTGTTCGAGAAGGGGTAAGAGTTAAATTTCAACTCCTGAAGGCACTTCAATTTGCGCTACATAACTACTCCTAATTATTCAGATTTTGAGCTCAAAATTTAAGTTTAAATCTAAGCTTCCGAAAACATTTAATAAGTTTTTGCAAGCATTTAATTAGAACAAAAAAAATAAAGGTTAAAATTAGTTGTTGGTTACTCTGACTTTTAAGGCGCCCTCTAATGGAATTTTTTGAAATTTATCTTTAAAATTTATTTTCAAGAAGATACTGATTTAAAGAATAGTTTTATTTTAAACCGCAAACGAATCGACAAATTTTTCCATTTTCTATAATTATTTTAAATTTGAACACCCCCCCCCCTCCTTAAACAGTTCAGTTTGTGCTACTTAACTACTCCCGACTATTCAGATTTTGAGCTCAAAATTTAAGTCTAAGCTTCCGAAAACATTTAATGAGATGCAAAAAATACCGGCAAAAAATAGTTGTTCGGTACTCCAAAGTCTAAAGCGCCCTCTATCGGCATTTTTTAAGATTTATCTTTATAATTTAATTTCAAGGAAATGCCGACATAAAGAATAATTTTAGAAAAACCGCAAATCAATCGACCGATTTTTCCGTTTTTTTATGTTTATATGAAATTTTGGTCCCTAAAATTTAATCGCGGCTATCTCCTTTGGAAAACATTTGGGACCCTTGGTCTCCTATTTTATATTGTTTGTCTTGATGTGTACTATCACCCCTCTTTTATTGTAAAAAAATTTGGAATCACCCTGTATATATATATATTCCTACGGAATGTGGCCCCCGTGTTTAGCACTTATTTGTATAATATTCAGTTAATGTGCACATTGCAAATAAATGAATTAAGAATAATTTCGTGTTCAATATGGGCTTGTGTTGTTTGTTAAAGGGAAATTTTAAACAGAGTTACTAATTCTAGCATTATAAGAAATCCCTTGCCGTTATTTCCTTTTAATCCTTTTGGTTCTGATCTTTTTTCCAGTTTTGGGGCGAAAATTAGTTTAACGCTAACAAAATTAAAAATAGCAATCGAACTGAAAGGAGATACGGTTTACTGAAATTTAACAAATGTGGTCTTTACAGAAACCTGACGAATGTAGTTATTTTGCGCGTTTTCTTTATATAATAATAGTCTAAGGAAGAATTTTTTAAGACGTTTGGAAAATATTGTATTACAACTAAATTAAACAAGTATTAAAATATTATAGTATTTTTTTTTATTTAAAAGATAATTAGAGATAAAATCTCTAATTATTAATTCGAAAAGACAGTCCACAATTTAATTTTCAAGAGTAAAACAGACTATTGAAATAAAAGAAATGCCAACGGTTTGTTATAAATTAATAAAACTTTTATTATTATTATTATTACTAAATGCTGAAAGATACGTGAAGTCATAATAGTAAATATATCGACATATCCTATCACTATTATGACGTCAGGGCCGAAGAGGTTAATACACTTCCATAATATGTGAAAATTTCACTTTTAAGCCTCCCGCTGCGTAATTAAAAAAAAAAAAAAAAAAAAAAAAAAAAAAAAACAGTTTCAAAAATTGCGCACTTATTTTATTACATATTTCAAATCTACATACATTTCAGAGCTAAAATAGATCAAATTTGTTTATAAAAAAGTTCAATTTTTAATATAGAATTAGGTCTTTAAGAAAATATCGCGAAAATTGTGAATTGCACTTTTGGTACTTTTACGTTTTCAGGGGAAATAAATCGTTGACGCGCAGCAAGATTGTTTAAGTACGGTATACCATACCGTTTTAAGGGTGTATTCGAAAAAACGTTTTTCCACCTTCAACAGCTTGAAAATTTCCGATACAATTTCAGGAACATTTCTAAAAGTAGAAACATGAAACTGGCTGAGGGGATTCTTGAAGAGACGTATGAGGTGCCGTGTGATGTCTTTTTAAGCTCAATACGTTAGAATTTGAGTTATAAACAATTACCTTATCAGTATGACCCTTTTTTTCGTTTCCAAATCTCCCGCTTGAAAAAATCGATACGAAATGCAGTTTTTGATTGCTTTTATTGCAATATTTTCTGCATTTATCAAAGAATCGACAATCACGGCACCTTGTGTACTTTCCAAGTAAGAGATTTTGAAAGTTTGGTGTATTTGAGAGCAAAAATGGATTCAAAATTAAATCGGAAAATAAGCAGTTTGAATCGAAATACACCCTTAAGCGATTAACACCAAAACATCACAAATTCGGCACGTATGAATGTAAAATGCGAATTTGGCGGTTGCACTGTCAAAAGATGAAAATTGGGCAGTAATAACAAATGAGATTGTTGCAAGGCATTGTCACGAAAAACCAGCGGCGTGCGAAGAAGTTTCAATTTGGCACCACAATCACAGTTTCAATTTTTTGTCACAGTTGTCATAAAATTGAAAAGTGCAAACATACACACACACACACAATAATAATTATAATTATAATTATAATTATAATAATAATACATGAATACATGTTTGTCCTTTATTTTCAGGTGAGTATATGAATATGGTATGTACGTAGTATGATGTATGGGAAGAAGTTTGTTTATGTATAAAAACATTTCATATTTATTTACTTAGAACAGGTGTCACAAATAAAAATTAAATTAAAAAGTTGACATGTTTCGGTTCATTCATAAGAACCGTATTCATAACACATAAAAGAGAGGCTTAAAGCTAAATTAAAAAAGTTTAAAATAGAATTAGTTGCTAAGCCACCTCCTAAGTTAAAACATCTTCTGTACAGAGCTTTCGATCCGGTTCCACAAGATGATCTAGCAGGGGTATATGAAATTCCATATGAAAATGAAGGAGGGGATATTAATTTTTATACCGGTATGACAGGTAGAAAGTTTGGGGTTAGAAAGAAAGAGCATGAATGTGACATAAAATTTGGTAGGGATAAGACTGCGTTATCAAGAGTGTTTTTAAAAAGGGGGGGGTTAAAATTTGTTTTAAAGTAGTAGATTAGTGTTCATTTCAAGTTTATTCCGAAAATTAATCATCCGTGAATCCATAGAGATATATTCTAAGAGGGATAGGGTTTGTAATGTTTCTTATTCTTATGACATTCCGAGTTTGTGGTTAGAATTACTTAATAAATATTTAAAGGGTGAGTCTAATAAGGGAAGCCGCGGTGTCATTGGCTATTCACGATCATAGAGGGCGCAATATTTTTGTGTTTTATGTTTTTAAATTACCTTTATATCCAGAGTCATTTAGTTTTTCTAGTTTTATTAATATTAATTTTATACATATTAAATTTAATATATGATCAAAATTTATTATATTTATATGCCGCGGTGGCAATGGCTATTCACGATCATAGGGGGCGCAATGTTTTGTTTTGGGTTTTTAAATTATATTTATATCCAGTGTCATTTAGTTTTCTACTGTTTTTATGTGTTATGAATACGGTTCTTATGAATGAACCGAAACATGTCAACTTTTTAATTTAATTTTTATTTGTGACAACTGTTCTAAGTAAATAAATATGAAATGTTTTTATACGTGAATGAAAAAGGTGAAGTGATTTTGTTTTAGTTTTTAGTTTTGAAAAAACGAAAGCTAACAACAGTTTTAACATTGAAGTTTGTTTATTATCAGTACATCGATTATTCGGAACTATTTTTCTAAGACTCTCGAAATGTTCGTTCTGATGAAAGGTATATAAAAATGTTCGAATTTTTTTTATTTTAACGAGTGAACATAAAAGACAATTAAAGAAAAAAAAACATAAATTTTGCATAAATAATGAAATTGATTGTATAATTAATTAGTTGTTGAGATATTTGTAAAATTTTTTCCACATTCTTCGATTTTTCATAGCCTTGTATTTCATTCAAATTTCAATTCAAAGATACATTTTAATTGGAAATGAGACGCTTAATTTAATGCAGTAAATTGTTACTTAATATAATTATCATTTTTGGAGTTATAATGATGCTTCTTTTATGGAATTCAGTACAACTTGATTTTATTTTCATTTTAGATAAGACATCACGACACGTTTATCCATTCGATCTCCCTGTCACACTGGTAATCCCTAAAAGCTCAATTTTTGTACATTTTTGACTCGATTTCAAAGTTTTTAAATGCTTGCACTGCTTTCCTAAAACTGAAGAACGGAAACATAAAACCTAATTACTTTAAAAAGTATGATCTACAACAATTACATTGGAAAAAAAAAAAAAATACAGAAACGACATGTTATTTACACTCACACCACTAATAGTTTTTAAATTATTGTAATATAATATTTAATAAAGATTGCATTACTGTTTATTTTGGTTTTCAATGCTGTTGATTCATAAAAGTCGGACTAGTTTGTCCGATATCAATAATATTAAGGAGAGGGAGAGAAGTTACTTCCTATATAGCAGGTCTGTCCAACGTTTCAGTAACCAGGGGCGCATCTTGGCTATTGTCATTCAATGAAGGGCTCCATTATTTACGTGACTGAAAACATGCGGCAATACTGTCGCATATTATTTGTATACATTCACGTCTTAACATAATGGAAATGAATCATACAGCAGTAAACAAATCCCCTTCTGTTCTGGAGTAGTTGCACATATTAAATTTCAAATCATACATTTTTTTTTATTTATTTTTTTTTTTTTTAATGAGAAGTCTATATCAAAAATTTTATAGGGTAAGGAGCCAGAAACTTTATTTGCGTCAATAATAATAATAATACCAAATAAATGAATATGAAAATCAGGTATATTTCTAGGTTTCTCTTACGGTGTGAAAATACGGTATGATTTATTTTGAAGGTGAGGATTAGTTTTATGAAAAATATAAAAACAGTCAAGCATGATAGTATCAAAAAATGTGGGTGGTTTTAGTTGGACAGTCTGGAAATGCTTTCATAGATGGAAACCATTCTGCACTGTTTATTATTTTTTCTAAGCAAAATTATAGAAAAAAAAAGAAAGAAAATCCTCTAAAATTTCAAAAGTCATGAAAAAAATTAAGCCCTTTTATTTTTCATTTAAAACACCAATGGGCCAATGTGACAACAGTAAAGAGAAAACAGCTGAGATTTCATGCACATGTATCTTCAAAGGAGAGGGGGGCAGGTGAAAATTTTATTTTTCTATTACTTCTTAATATTAAAAAGAGCTATTTGCAACTGTTAACAAAATTTAACTATCATAATTACACTATATAAACATTAAACGGCAACTAAAAATTTCAAAAGTATGCATGATTAAAATTTCAAAGTATGTCTCTGGTTTTTAATGTACAACGGCCAGCCAACAACATGCCAAACACAGATTTCAAAAATATCTCTGATAAAAAATTAATGATTTTAAAGGAAGCATTCTTTATAAGGCAGTTTTACTTCTGATACATTTAATAACAAGAAATGATTAAAATTTCAAAGTATGTCTCTGGTTTTTAATGTATAACGGCAAGCCAACAACATGCCAAACACAGATTTTAAAATATCTCTGATAAAAAATTAATGATTTTAAAGGAAGCATTCTTTATAAGGCAGTTTTACTTCTGATACATTTAATAACAAGAAATCTTCAAAAGGGCGCCAAGAAAGTATGCAAAGGGCGCCATGGCGCCCGCGGACGCCGAGTTGGGCAGCCCTGCGTGTAGGGATATGGAAGCGAATCACTTGATTTCCTCGAGAAGGTTTCTCGCTGATTTTGCCTTGCTTTAGCGTGCCTTGTTTCAGCGTGAAATAAAATATTATGTTGAAGAATTAAATTTATTTTGCTATACTAATTAAATTTAATTTATGAATTAGCAATTTAGGGTTAAAATTAATGTTATATTAATTAAATTAGGGTTAAAATTAATGTTCCAAATCAAAGTTTAAATACATTTTTTTTTTAATGTATTTAGAAATATATAGGGTAAGAGGGTCTAAAATTATCCTAACGGGTAAAACGATCCATTTATGTTTTCTTTTAGACAGTTCGCGTTATTTACCGGGTAACACATAAACTAATTAGGCCAAGTGAAGAAGAAGCAGTGACGGTATTCAAGTAATCTTTTTATTACATTTCTATAGAATTCTTTGAAAAATTGGGTCTCCGAATGTCTCTTTTTAGCCCCCCCTCCTCCCCAACAGAATAACAAGGATTTTCACTAAAAAGTGCCAAAAGTTTAAAATTAGTCAAAAATAACCAAAATTTATATTTTTTCAAACATTTAGTAAGATAAGAGTGCTCCACCTTCCTCTCTTTTCTTTCACTACCCCATTCATTTATGCTAAAAACAAACTACATCAGGAAATTATTAATTTAAGTTTTATCATAGCAGTATTCTGTTGTTTAAAAAAAAAAAAAAAAAAAAAAAAAAATCTTTATTAACGTTTTCCTCGTAGCGAAGAAGCGAAGCAAGTTAAAACCATTAATCATGACCAATTTGCGACATTTTCTTTTAGCCATCTTATAACGTACGTAGATAAGCAAAGAAAAAGTTTGCAAAGAGATACTTCTGTCAACTAATCTATCATTTTTTTTTTCTACAATTATTCTGCTACTACCTTTTCTTAAAGCTCTGACTGTCTTTTCGTGAAACCCTGTATACAAATGTGGACTGCATCGAGTACAAAATTTATGCATGCATACAATACGTATCAAGCCACTCCCACATTACCCATCTCCCCCCCCCCAAAAAAAAAGGAAAGAAAAGAGAAAAAAAAAAAAGAAAAAAAATCTGCCGACAGACAAAAGGGAGCTTTAATTTTTTAAGAGGGAATTTTTAATCTTTTCCGGTTTTTTAAAAAGAAATTTTTGTCTCATCGAATGGGCAAAATGCGCCGATTAAATACGGCAAAAATCGCAATAAAAATGTACTGATGAGGAAAATGAAGGATTCTCGGCACATTTATACAACACGTATACCAGTCACTCGTCCCAAAGGGGTGAAATACATTATTTGGGGCGGAACTATTCAAATTTGACATTCCGTACATTCGAAATTTGTTCTTCCTGATTGAATAATATTAATACTAGAGCGTATTTACTGTAACTGTGGACATATTATTGAGTTAAAACAATGTATTTTTTTTAATATGAACAATAAAGAATCCCCCCCCCCCCGCCTAAATATTCGATATTTTCTTCTTCCATTCTTCTTATGCATTATATCCGTTGTAATATCAAGAAATATATAAATCTTGTGATGTCGATAAATGTAAATTAAGAGCTTTTAAATACATGAAAAAAAAACTGTTCAAAGTTGTCCTAAATATAACTCTTCTTTTATAGTATATAATGATTTATTTCACATGGTATTTATAATATGATGCTAGGTTACCCTACATGGCTGGATAACTTTGAACCAGTTAAAAATTCATTTTTAGGATTTCGTTCATCTGACGAAATCTTATTCTTTTCTGACTTCTGTCTGTCTGTCTGTCTGAAAACTATATAACTCAGAGAGTACAAATTTTGTGTATTTACGTCTGAATACCTCTTGTCACACAACAAATCATAAAATTTTGAAAAAGACTGTTATTTATTTATTTATTTATTTTGCATCATCAGTTCATTTTTTGTTGTTGCTTTTTATCTTCTAATTATTGCATGCAAGTTTAAATAGATATAAAAATTATTATATATGTAACATAAATTAATGGATTAAATAAAATCACTTGAAAAACGCGCTTATTTGCTTTCATTTCATCATATATTGCATTATATTTATCATCTATTTTGACAGGCAAAATGATTTTTATTTATTTATTTATTTATTTTAGATTTTTAAAAAATTTGATTTTGGAATTTTATTTTATAGTTTGATTTGAACATTTTTTAATTTGATTAAAATAAATAATTTCCTTTCACAATTATTTTAAAATTAAATTTATTGTCGTACATCTATCTAATAATTAAAAATTTATAGATTAACAATTTGGATTTATCAATTAAATGATAATTTTATTTTTTTTTTTTTATGGAGATTTACTGCGCATGCTTATTTAATGTCGATTTATGCAACATTTAGCTCCGGATTTTTCGATTTATATAACATTTTTAGCACCGGATTCTTCGATTTATAAAAAAATTTTAGCTCCGGATTTTTCGATTTTTGCCTTTATTTCGTCTGCATGAAAATAAAGTCAGTTTTTAACTAAAAAGCTATACATTTACAAATGAACAAAATTTATAAAGAATAATGTCTCCTCTCCCCCCTCCCCGAAAAAAGAAGGCTGTGAAATAACTTATTTAATAAAATAATAAAGCAAAAGTAATAGAACAACTTTTAGAGCACGGGCTTCGACAAAGTTGTAAGATGATTCCTACTCGTCTAGCAGCGATAAATTCAGAGATCCAAGTGCAGAGAAAAAAAAAAAAAAACGCTGATTTTCACCATTAAATTTTAATGGTATTTTTCGCGTTTTAAAATCTAAGAAATTCTGTCATTAAATGAGCTGAGGAATATTAAAAGAAATTAGTGATAGAAACCAGCCATTTGTGGCGCAATACTTGCACCCCTAGTTTTAAACAAACATAGATTAATAAATAATAATTACATTCACAAAAAAATACACATTGTGCACAAATTCTGTAGAAAATTTTGTATTCAGAAAAATACAAATATATACAGTAAATAAATATTTATCTCGATTGATAGCAATCCAATTTTTAATAAAAAAATAGTATTGCTTTTCATCTGAATTCATATTGTAAAGACTTTCGAAGCAGTCTAATGTTGTGAATGCACACTACAGTAAAAAGAAAAGTAAACAAGTTGGAAATTGCACGTGAACGTAGCAAATGAGGTGCGTTCGTATGATAACGAAGTTTTTAAAATATTCAGATCTTGCTGATATAGTAGAGCGTACTTCGGATACAGTATAGTAGTCGAAATCTTTGTCTTTCTGTAAATATGCAGGGAGTAATTTTTATTACACCTCAGCCAGGCACGTAGCCAGGGTGGGGGCTAAGGGGGCTGAAGCCCCTCCCGAAAGTTTGAAAATACAAAATTATCTGTATGATAAAAAAATAAGTTTTGTTTGTTTTTATTTTCCATTACATTAAAATCAAAAGATTATTTAAAAGTTCTTTTAAGTTTTGAGCAAAGTCTGGAGCGAATGAATTGAAACGAGATATAAATACCCTTAGAAATGCTATTTACTTCACCCCAGAAACTCAGAATGAAATCATTCAAATATTCTGGCATACAGTTACCCAAGTATTAATTATCAAAGTAAATATTGCGATCTGTTTTAGCTTAATTGATGATGAAACTATGGACATTTCAAGCGCAGAACAGCTTGCCATTTGTGTTAGATATGTGAACTATTAAAAATTCACAAAACCCAATAATTCGGAATTTTTTTTTTCACGTGTTATTCTAATAAATGTCTTCTTTTCCAAAAATACAAGAAAAGTAATTTTACAACATTGTGATGAACTATGTCTTGGCATGTATAAATGCGTCGCATAGGCGTATGACAAAGTAGCCAATAAGTTTGGTCATGTTAGCGGGATTCATTCTAGAATTCTTCAGAATATCTAAAAATTAGACATGTCCTCTGTGAAAGCCATTGGTTAAATCTTGCCTTGTCCGACATCATGCTGTTTTCCTTCATTAGAAAGTATCATAGACTTGTTAAAGCAGCGACTAAAGTTTTTAAAAATCACCTGAAGGCAAATTTAAGTCTTCAAGAAGCAATTGCATCACATATCCTAGAAAACAAAAGAAAATAACTTCTCCGCATTTGTGATACAAATTTTATCGAGAACCATGAAAGTATATTGACTTTTGTTGAGCTACTTAAATACATTTGTATTAGCTCAAAAAGTATTTCGAAAAACACATGGAAGATTTCTTCAACAGTTGGGGCTTTTTCGGCAGTCAGGAAGAAGAAGAATTTTCTCATGAGCTTGTCTGTTTGTCAGAAAATTTTCTGTCTGACAAGTCATAACGAGTTCTTCAAAAATATAATATTGGCTGTAATCCATGCTAAAGATACCTAATTGTTTTACATAAATATGCAGAAAAATGAAGTAGAAATCTTTTGTGAGATTTTATTGGACATCAAAACTTTGGAAAGACATCTTCCAAACTGAAATAAAGATCCCAAGACTAACATTTAGACAGGTAACAGGTACAAACCCTCAAATTACATCCACCGACAAGTATTACAATATCACGGTCTTATTTCTCTATGTAGAAAGTCATATTCAAAATTTAAATTATCGATTCATTTCGAATGAGGACATTCTAAGAGACTCCCAGTTACATCTTCCAGGATGTGCTTTACTGGAAAAAGCAAGCAAATTAGAGAATCTGATGCAATATTTTCAGGATAAATGTAGTTCAGGATAAATGTAGCAAGTGGAAGCTGAAAATGAATTAGGGTACAAACAAGTAGCTAATGTTGACACCAACAAAGAGGTTTTAAAAGTTAGTACTGTAATGTGACGTATTACGATAAAATCAAACACTTGCTGGCAGTTTTGGTTGAAAGCAGAGTTACAACAGTCAGTGCTGAAAGATAATTTTCGGCAGAGAAATTAATTAAATCTTTGACTCGAAGCGTTATGGCCGATGACAGACTGGGTAGTTTCGCCATGATTTTCATTCTTTGGGAAATTAAAGAAAGTCTTGATAAGTCAATCAGCATCATGGCTAAGAAGAAATTATGATGATTGCTTCTGTTGCACTAGTAAACAGTGTTGAATTCAGGGGGTGGCCCGGGAGGAGGACATTCCCCCTCCACTGGAGCAATGAGATATCTCATCCCAGGAAATTTGTGATTTTGTGTTTTCAATGGTCAAAAAGTACAATCCTCCTCCCCCCCCCCCCCCCGGAGAAAATGAATTCAACTCTGTTAGTAAATTTATTTTACCACGAGTATCATTTATTATTATTATAATCAGAGAATGTGAAATACAAACATAATTTTTATGATTACATATGACTGTAGCAATTAATTTTTTTTTCAAAAAAAAAAAAAAAAAAAAAAAAAAAAAAGGCCTGTAATTTATTTCATTTACGGATCAATACTTTCAAGGCCTCGCACTCGTAATGTCAGACTCTCGCACGTTAACATTAACCCTGTGTTTTAAATCAATGCATATTATTTGTTTGCATTTCAATACTTTATAACATTTTTCTTCATAGGATAGGGGAGAGGGGGGGGGGCACATTTGAACATTTTTTTTTTAAATCAGTACATTTCTATTTGAATTATATGTTTTGTGTTTTAAGTATTACATAATAAAAACAGTGCATTTCTTTATCACATGAACCAGAAATTAAAAATTTTCCATATAAATTAAAAAAAAAAAATGCGAAAATTTAAAAAGTTGAAATATTTCTGTTCAAACTTGTCGCATGTATTGGTATTTTTGAACAAGTAAGGGGCACCTTTGAACAAATGAATAAAATATGAAAATACTGAGAGTTTTCATAAAACGCTGCATATGTTTCAGGAATATAAAGTAACTAGCGGACCCGACAGACGTTGTCCTGTCACCGACAGACGTTGTCCTTCCTGGCACCGACACCAGAAAATCAAATAAATGTACTTAAATATAGTAATACACATGATAAAACTACGCTCTTAATTTAATTTCTTATTACAATTATGTAAGGAAATTATTTTTCACTCTTCAGTATTTTTTAAAGTCGGTTCAATTTTTGATAGAAAAGTTTATTTTTCTCTTTTTTGTTAAATTTAACGATTTTCTGAAATCAGTTAATCGAAATTATAATACAGGCTATATTACTGTAAAGCATACACGTTTGACAGGAGCGGGGTTCGAACACGCGATCTCTTTCTTCGAGAAGCACAGCTTATATCCAGGGCCTTAGACCGCTCGGACATTGCGTCCGCACTCTATTCATCGAACTTATTCAACACTTTAATTAGCGAAAAATAACTAACTATTAGTTTTTGCCTAGTTACTAAAAAGTACTGAATAAATTTCGATGAAATAAGAATCTAAACCATTCTCGAATCCACTGGAACACACACGCAAAATTCCATTAAAATTGGTCCAGTCGTTTAGGAGGAGTTCAGTGACATACACAAGCACAGAAGATTTATATATATAAAGATAAGTATTCAAAATTTCAGGTTTTTGCGCCGAAGACATTGCCAAATTAGGAAAAAGGGAATTATCTCACGAACTACTGGATTTAAACGAATTTGCTTAGTACCATTCAATTCATATTGAAAAAATGCACTAAAATATGTTATCAGTTGAAAAATAACTACAAAAGCCGATTTTTAAGGAATTTTTTAAAAGTTCGTTCTTTTTTCTACTCATCGTAGGGGTGGAATTTTCGAAAATCCATTCTTAGCGGCACTCGATGTTATAAGAAGTATTTTTGCCCCAATTTTCAAGATTTTTGGTTCGGTATATTTTTTTGTGCTGTGATTAATACGAAATCCAGACTTTCTTTTATATATATAGATAAGGATTGAAAATTTCAGGTTTTTGCGCCGAAGACATCGCCAAATTAGGAAAATGTGAATTATCTCATGAACTACTGGATTTAAATGAATTTGCTTAGTACCATTCGATTCAGAATGAAAAAATGCACTCAAATATGTTATCAGTTGAAAAATATCTACAAAAGCCGATTTTAAAGGAATTTTTTTAAGTTCGTTCTTTTTTTTACCCTCCTTAGGGGGGGGGAATATTTCAAAATCCCTTCTTAGCGGCACTCGATGTTATAAGAAGTATTTTTACCCCAATTTTCAAGATTTTTTGTTCGGTAGATTTTTTTGTGCTATGATTAATACGAAATCTTGACTTTCTTTAATATATATAGCACTTTTAATTAGCAAAAAATCCCTAACTATTAGTTTTTGCCTAATTACTAAAAAAGTACTGAATCAATTTCGACGAAATGTGAATCTAAACCATTCTCGAATCTACTGGAACGCACGCACAAAATTTCATCAAAATCGGTCCAGTCGTTTAGGAGGAGTTCAATTACATACGCACGCACAGAAGATTTTTATATATAAAGATGAGCATTGAAAATTTCAGTTTTTTGCGCCGAAGATATCGCCAAAGTAGGAAAATGGGAATTATCTCACGGACTACTGGATTTAAACGAATTTGCTTAGTACCATTCGATTCAGAATGAAAAAATGCACTAAAATATGTTATCAGTTGAAAAATATCTACAAAAGCCGATTTTTAAGGAATTTTTTAAAAGTTCGTTCTTTTTTCTACTCCTCTTAGGGGTGGAATTTTCGAAGATCCCTTCTTAGCGGCATTCGTCGTTATAAGAAGTATTTTTACCCCAATTTTCAAGATTTTTGGTTCGGTATATTTTTTTGTGCTGTGATTAATACGAAATCCAGACTTTCTTTTATATATATAGATAAGGATTGAAAATTTCAGGTTTTTGCGCCGAAGACATCGCCAAATTAGGAAAATTTGAATTATCTCACGAATTACTGGATTTAAATGAATTTGCTTAGTACCATTCGATTCAAAATGAAAAAATGCACTAAAATATGTTATCAGACGAAAAATATCTACAAAAGCCGATTTTAAAGGAATTTTTTTAAAGTTCGTTCTTTTTTTTACCCTCCTTAGGGGGGGGGGGGGGAATTTTCGAAAATCCCTTCTTAGCGGCACTCGATGTTATAAGAAGTATTTTTACCCCAATTTTCAAGATTTTTGGTATGGTAGATTTTTTTGTGCTATGATTAATACGAAATCTTTACTTTCTTTTATATTTATAGCATTTTTAATTAGCGAAAAATCACTAACTATTAGTTTTTGTCTAATTACTAAAAAAGTACTGAATCAATTTCGATGAAATGTGAATCTAAACCATTCTCGAATCCACTGGAACGCACACACAAAATTTCATTAAAATCGGTCCAGTCGTTTAGGAGGAGTTCAATTACATACACACGCACAGAAGATTTTTATGTATAAAGATAAGCATTGAAAATTTCAGGTTTTTGCGCCGAAGACATCGCCAAATTAGGAAAATGTGAATTATCTCACGAACTACTGGACTTAAACAAATTTGCTTAGTACCGTTCGATTCAGCATGAAAAAATACACTAAAATATATTATCAGATGAAAAATAACTACAAAAGCCGATTTTTAAGGACTTTTTTAAAAGTTCGTTCTTTTTTCTACTCATCGTAGGGGTGGAATTTTCGAAAATCCATTTTTAGCGACACTCGAAGTTATAAGAAGTATTTTTACCCCAATTTTCAAGATTTTTGGTACGGTAGATTTTTTTGTGGTATGATTAATACGAAATCTTTACTTTTAGGTAGCTTTCATTACAAAAAGTAAAAAGCTACCTATTGCAGCCGTCCGGAGGAAAGCACTTCCGGAAAATTTTGGTATATTTTCACCGATCATGACCCCCAGACCCCAAAACCACCCTCCTTTCAAATGTTGACATATATATATGTAATGATTCGACGAGATCGATGTTCCATAACAATGTACAAGTTCCAGTGGCACACCATCTATGAGGCAGAACAGATTACTACTACCAAGAATCAACAGTGGGACGAGCTGAGCAGTCGCTCCGGCAATTTGACCAGCAGTGGATGAGTTTATTTGGCTATTTCCCCATAAGAAAGTTCAATCAAGCAGTCTTTAAATTAATTTTATTAGAACTCATAAATAAGTTAAGTTCTTTCACGCAATCACCTTGGCACTCTCATCGAATAACTTCCACTTCACCAACTCCGTGATTAAGCTACATTCCACAATATTAGAATTTTGGGGAGAAAGAAGAAACAGCATCCTAATAATTTTTGAAAGTCAATCGCATTCTCGGGAAACATGACATGGCTTCCGAGTAGTTTTTTAAGAAAAAATGCATTCTAATTCAGCGGAGCAATAAAACGCGCGTCTTGATAGTTTAAAGAAAAGGTGCATTCTACTCTCCTGAAAAGCCAAATGAAAAAATCATTTTCACGACAAAACTAGCGCCCTCCTACTCCGCGTCAATCATTTTAAAAATCCAATCAGGATGGACTCGAGCCTCTAACGGACAAAATGATAAATTCTAATTGGCCGTAATAGGCGGTCTATTGGCAAGAACTATATTTTTTCCTCGGAACACTAAGCCCTTTAGCAACGCGTAGTAACACTTGTCACGCGATGTTAAAAAATAAAAAATAAAATTAAAATCGCAGGAATATGCCAGAAAGTAAAAAGCTTACGAAATACTTCCCGCCTTTTTGAGAAGCAAGAAATAATTTATTAATAACTAAAGTAAGAAAAAGAATTTTAGCTGTTACAAGTTACGAAACTAAGATTGAAATATGTTCCACAAATTTAGAATTGAAGCTAAGAGAGAATTAAAAAAAATGGCGCAATTTTTTTTTTTTTTATTACAAATCCCCCCTCCCAGAAAGACGGGTGAAAAAGTAGGTCTGAGACCTGCAATTTCACAGAAAGGGAGATGATGCAGACTTAGCTCACGAAGTTGTTGATATAAGTAATAATAATTAGATACTGAATAAAAAAAAATTTAAATTAATTTCTCTTTTTTATATAAATATAGAATTCAAATTTAAAAACACCAAGGTGATGCGTGGAATAACTTCAAATTTAAATACAATAAAATAGGCTTCAATACAAATACAAGATATAATCTTGTTTAAAGTACACATCAAAAAGTAATTTGAAAATATAAGCAATTACCCATAGTAATAACATAAAAATGAAACATAAAAATGAAAAACAATAACGTTAAATTCTTTTTTAACAATGTCAAATCTAGAAATCAATTTTTAAAAGTTTGTTTCAAAAATCCTCTTAAAGTCATATTTGGAATGGCATAGTTCATTACCTCATTTCAAGGATGTCTAATTCAGTTAACTGTCCAAATTCATCAGCTAACATTATAATATTAGTTCAGTTTTTGTGTGAGTAAGTCCTTGAACATTCATAACAGTTCCATTTTGGAATCTTTGTGAAAATACTTTTATAATTGTATTTTTAATTAATAACACATTTTATAATATAGTAATAATAAAATTTAACAATGTAAATAATAAACAATATAATTAAGAAACATAATAAGGAAAAATATCAATAATAATAAATATCATAAGTGTAAGTAAATCTCATAATGGGTATAAGTAAATCTCTTAATAAGTAATAATAAATATCACAAAAGACATTCTTTAAATACTTAATCTCGTTTATCTCATCTCATATTTTTGGGATGAAATATAGAGAGAAGTGGAATAAAATAAAAAATGCAATCAACTATGAAATCATTTACTTAATCTGGTAATCCGAGTACAGGATTAAGTAGGAATATGTACAAAAAAAAATTAAAATATAATATGATAAATTAAAATAAAATAAAGATAAATAAAAATTTTGTTCATGTTTGAGAATGCACGTGACCTTTAAACTACTAAGATTCTTAAAAAGAAATATTAATAAATGATAAAAATAAAAAACAAGATCTATTCATGTCAAATAATTACGCAATAAATATTCTCTCGGTGTGATAAAACATTGCAAGATACAAGTAGAAAAGAGAAAAAGAAACAAAATTAAATTATAATTGACATGTACTTGGACTGGAATGCAGAAGCAAAGAAAGAGAGAAAGAAAAAAAAAATATATTAAAATAAAGTGATAAAAATTTTGTTACTTGGCAAATAATTAATTTAATAATTGATAGATTAAATTTAATATTACAAATAGGTTCAGTTGAAAGAAAAAAAAAAATATTCTAAGTAGAGTAATTCAGTACAGAATAAGAAATTTCCACTTTGTTCGTCTACGCCGGCATAAATAAACAAATATAAAAATTTCCAGACAAGTGACACTCTCGCTGCAGTCAAGAGATATCATTGCCATTCTGTGAGAATTACAGGATATTATCTGAATTAAAATATGAAAAGAAATTTACTGTTTAAGAGAAAAAATTATAAAATGATAAACTAGAGATATAGTTTAAGCTACAGTTTTTACCTGAGTTTGTTGTTGTTGATTAGGGGGTTGTTGCTCATGACTTAATTTAAATTTATCAGGGGAATAATAAGGCCTTAATTTAGATACATGTACTATTTCTGAACTTTTGAACTGGTTTTGCCTATCAATTTCAAAATTTACTTCGGATAATTTGTTAAGAATTTTATAAGGGCCACTAAATACTTGTGACAACTTTCTAGTATTAGGGTACTGAAATTCTTCATAGATAACTAGATCTCCTATTTTAAATTTTGGTTCGATATAATCTTTATCATAATATCTTTTATTTTTTAAATGAAATTCATCAGTTCTTGTTTTAGCAATTTTAAGTGCTTCATGAACAGGGGGATAATAATTTTGTTGTAAGGGGGAGTCATAGGGTAATTGGCCAAAAAGCAAGTACGCAGGTGGAAATTTGGTAATAGAATGGGGTGTATTATTATATTCATTAATTACCTCAGTTAAAAGCTTAGTCCAGGGAATTTTAGAGGTAGTGGAGTTTACTTTACATTTTAATCTAGTTACTATTGTCTGATTTACTCTTTCACATTTCCCATTCGTTTGTGGATGATGGGCAGTGGTCAAACGTTGTTTAATATTATGATTTCGCAGGAATTTTTTGAATCTTGAAGAAGTAAAAGCAGCATTCCTGTCACTAAGTATTTTTTGAGGGGACTGTACACTTGAAATCTTACTAAAACAGAATAATTGTTGAGGGATTTTGATATTGAAAATTTGTTTCAGACAATTTGTATAAGTTTCTGTAGTGACACTTTTGGAAGGAAATGCCCAAACATATCTTGTGGCATGGTCTATTATAATATGGAGATATTTTTTTGTAGAATTATAATAATTGAACCCTCCTACAGTATCAACAGACAGACAGTCAAAAGGTTCTGGCAAATATCACAGTATTTAACAAAGTTAGTAATGTCTTGGGTCATATCTGGCCAATAATAGTTAGGAGAAATTAAATTTTGCATTTTTTGAACACCAGGGTGACCAAACTGTTCATGAGCAACATTAAGCAATTTTTTTCTTAGGGACATGGGAACTACCACTTTACGAAAACCTTTTCTTTTAACTATAATCAGTCCATTGTCATTAATATAATTTGATCCACACACATTTTCTTTTTCTTGCATCTCAATAATCTCTTTAACGTCAAGAAGAAAAGTAAGGGGCTTACAAAAATGAGAAATAGGGTTTCGGGACAACATGTCGGCTTCGACATTTGTAGATCCCTTTAAGTACTCTATTTTGTAATCGAACATACTTAACTTCAATGACCACCTAAATAATCGACCTCTTAAATGTTTGACATTTTTTAACCAAACAAGAGATGCATGATCAGTATGGATGGTAAATTGTACACCGTGAAAGTAATGATAAAATTTATCTAAAGTATCAATGATAGCAAGACACTCTAGTTCGGTAATGAAATAATTTTTCTCATAACTTCTCAATCCTCTAGAAAAATAAGCAATTGGATGTAAAAAGTTATTATGGTCGGGTTGTTTAAGAACTGCACCTACCGCTACCTGAGAAGCGTCAACAAACATGTGTAGGGGTAATTTTGGGTCATAAATCTTTAAAATTGGTTTAGCAATGAGGGCATCTTTTAATTTTTGAAAAGAGTTTTGACATTCAGTATTCCATTCCCAAATAGTATCTTTCTTAAGTAATTTATTTAGGGGGTGTCTAATTTCAGCATATTTGTCAATAAATTTATGATACACATTTATAGAACCAAGAAATCTTTGTAATTCTTTAGTGTTAGTAGGAGGTTTTAATTTTTTAATCGTTTCTATATTAGTATTAGCTGGAGTTAAAGTTCCATTTTGGATTTCATACCCTAGAAAATTGATTTGTTTTTGAGCAAAAGTACATTTAGATAATTTTAATTTAATATTTTCTATTCGGCATAAATCAAAAATTTGAATGAGATGCTGTATATGTTCATCTATTGATTTAGAAAAAATAATTATATCATCAAAATAATAACAAGCAAAGTCTATTTTATATTTTGTAAGAATTCTTCTAATTGTCCTGTTGAAAATTGGGGGGCCTACCTTTACACCAAAGGGGAGAACATTCCATTCCCAGAGCCCACAATTAGTAGTAAAGGCTAACTTTTCGGAATCGGCTGGGTGAATAGGTATGTGCCAATAGCCTGAGGCTAAATCTAGTGTAGAGAAATATTGGGCACCACTTAATTTGTCTAAAATTTCATCTATTCGGGGTAAAGGTTCAGCGTCATTTTTCATGATAGAATTTAATTTTCGGTAGTCAACACACATTCGGGTTTTTTTACCTTCATCTCGTTTATTTACTAACGTAACTGGAGAAGAGTATGGGCTATAACTTTCTTTAATTAACCCAGCAGCTAATAATGATTGGATTTGCTGAGATATTTCTTTTTCATCAGCAGTGGATGTACGATAAGGCCTCAAAGATATTGGTAGGTCAGATTTAAGACAAATACGCTGAGGTTCAATATTAATTCTCCCTACATCATATTTATTTTTTGCAAAAATATCTAAATAATCCCTTAAAAGTTCCCTTACATTTTTATTTTGAATAGCATTCAGATCCCCCAATAGATTATAATCATCATTATTAGTTCGCGACAAGGATTGAGGAGTTATGGTATTTCCATAATCGGGTTGCACAGTAGTATCATTTTTTATAATATCAAAATGAAGCAATTCTAAGTTATCACTGGATATGTTGACATATAGGTTTAACGAAATATTGTCTTGTAACACCTGGCTTTTTGCACAATCAATTTTCAATTTAAATTTGGCACAATCAGGTAAACCTAAAATAGCATAGTCCAAATCAAGTTGACTTACTAAAAAATTAACATATCTCTTTATATTACCAAATTTAATACATAATCGACAAGATTTATTAATTGTAAGAGTTCCTTGTGCCTGTCTGATAGTAATAGGGGTAACATTATGTAAATTACCATTTAAATATCGAACAAATTTGAGGGGTAAAATTGAGACAGTTGATCCACTATCCACCACACAATACACTTTGTTATTGCCCACATATCCAGGGATAAATAATTGTCAGACATTATTAGTAGGGGGTGGTTGAATATGAGCAGGAGTTTGAGCTTGACAGGAATTTGTGTTAAATATACAACTCCTCTCCCAATGATATGCATTTTCTATGCCTCTGTTTAAACATACTCTGCACGGACGACTAGGGTAATTGTTTTGATAATGAGTTGCAGGCATTCTAGGAGTGAAAAACCTAGGATTAAAATTTTGGGATGGATTGTTTGGAGTAGGTCGAGTCCAATGTCTGGGCTGAGGATTGGGATTGTGCATTGGTCTAGTTTGTTGAAAATTTCTATTGCCGTTATTAGAGGTATGATTTGGAATCGCTGCTAATTGTTTAGCAATGCGAAACCATTCACGAGTATTGGAAGGAGGGTTAACCATCAAACAATTTTGATACTCCGGCTGAAGGCCATCAATTAATCCCTGTATAATTAAATTTTCCTCAAGCTGAAGTTGCCTTCCAATCTCAACTTTCTTTCTAAAATAAGAATCCAAATCACTTAGATCATTTAACTTTAAGGAAGTAAATTCAGAAAATTTTGGAACTCTAACTTGAATGAATTTTTCACTTAAAATCTCGACAATTTCTTCATAAGTAGCACAATCCAAACAATCATTTATATAAGTTTTTAGCGCTTCCCCCTTTAATTATTTTGAAATATTTTGGTGTTTCCACTCATTATCTTTCTTTTCTACCGAACATTCTCGATCAAAATGTTTAAACCATTTAAATATATCCATGCCCGACCCAAATTCAAAAGGGACAATATCAAGTTTATTTTCTGACATTTTTTCTTCTTTTACTAATCCGGACCTTAGTAACATGAAAGAAGGATAATTCATATGGAAAATATTTAAATGCTATACTTCAATTATTAAAATTCAATTACTATACTTCAAATACCTCAATAAATAATAATAAAAATAAATAAATAATAAATAAATAAGTAATAAAATAATAAATATCGGGTTTCCATACATGGGAAATAACAAATAATTTTAAAAACAAAAATACTTTTCTTTACGTATGGAAAATAAATTTTGCAACAGAATATTTTTTTAACAACAAATTAATCCATCTTTCGATTTAAAAAAAAAAATAACACCTTTAAAACTAAATAAAATTTCTATGAGCAGAAAATTTTAATTAATTATAAATTAAGAACAAATTTATTTTTTAATATCTGTAATAAAAGAGAGAAAAAAAAATCAAGAATTTAAACAAAGAAATTATCATTAAAATTTCTTAATCAATAAAACAATAAAATAATAAATAATAACTTACAGACATGTTCGATGTGGCCTTGTTCAAATACCTAATTTTTTATTAAACTAAACAAAAATAAAGAACTTCGTAGATACGACTCACAGGTGTAAATTTCAATTATCTTGTATTACTGATGGAATCTACCGTAGTTTCGCAACCATACTGCCGGTGTTCATTTATTATGAAATGAAAATTTATCAAAATATTTATGCACTTTTACCTAGAAAATATAGTAAATAAATAAATAAAAGAAAATGATGTTGAATTGATTTCATGCAGGTGATCTTTTGTAATTTTTATTTTGCATATCTCACAGTTTGGTTGCATATCTCACAGTTGAAAAGTTTCTCACTAGAATGCGAGGTATATTTCACAATTAAAATATTTGTAGATGTAGATACCACACATAATTACAAACAAAACTTTATAAGACGATCTTTTTTCACAGATTGATTCATGTCGGTTCAAGATGAGTAATAAACAAAGGCCGAAGTTCCAGCAATTAGTTTCAAGCTCGGCGAAAATGGCACGTGCACACACAGCGTTGCGAAGAATTCTCTAGAGACGTATGCAGGTTCATTTAAGAAATCCTGCCGGCTAATATGTAATGATTCGACGAGATCGATGTTCCATAACAATGTACAAGTTCCAGTGGCACACCATCTATGAGGCAGAACAGATTACTACTACCAAGAATCAACAGTGGGACGAGCTGAGCAGTCGCTCCGGCAATTTGACCAGCAGTGGATGAGTTTATTGGGCTATTTCCCCATAAGAAAGTTCAATCAAGCAGTCTTTAAATTAATTTTATTAGAACTCATAAATAAGTTAAGTTCTTTCACGCAATCACCTTGGCACTCTCATCGAATAACTTCCACTTCACCAACTCCGTGATTAAGCTACATTCCACAATATTAGAATTTTGGGGAGAAAGAAGAAACAGCATCCTAATAATTTTTGAAAGTCAATCGCATTCTCGGGAAACATGACATGGCTTCCGAGTAGTTTTTTAAGAAAAAATGCATTCTAATTCAGCGGAGCAATAAAACGCGCGTCTTGATAGTTTAAAGAAAAGGTGCATTCTACTCTCCTGAAAAGCCAAATGAAAAAATCATTTTCACGACAAAACTAGCGCCCTCCTACTCCGCGTCAATCATTTTAAAAATCCAATCAGGATGGACTCGAGCCTCTAACGGACAAAATGATCAATTCTAATTGGCCGTAATAGGCGGTCTATTGGCAAGAACTATATTTTTTCCTCGGAACACTAAGCCCTTTAGCAACGCGTAGTAACACTTGTCACGCGATGTTAAAAAATAAAAAATAAAATTAAAATCGCAGGAATATGCCAGAAAGTAAAAAGCTTACGAAATACTTCCCGCCTTTTTGAGAAGCAAGAAATAATTTATTAATAACTAAAGTAAGAAAAAGAATTTTAGCTGTTACAAGTTACGAAACTAAGATTGAAATATGTTCCACAAATTTAGAATTGAAGCTAAGAGAGAATAAAAAAAAAATGGCGCAAATTTTTTTTTTTATTACATATATATATATATATATATATATATATATATATATATATATATATATATATATATATATATATATATATATCTGATTTTTGTCAGGCGATAACTAACGTATTTATGAACCGATTTGAATGAAACTTTTTATGTACATAGTACATACAAATGTCTCGACCGAGTTCGTTGGTCAGCATCATCCGCCATTTTGTTTCAAAATGGCGGCCATTTTAAATTTTTTAAAAAATTTAAAATTTAAAATTAAATGCGAAAAAATTAAAAGTTGAAAAATATTTTCCTTTTACGTGTTAGAACTTAAAACAAAGATTCCAGAACATTTTTTATTTTGTCTATATCTTAAAAAATGATTGAGTTATAGCACTTTGAATTTTTCTTATGGCTGACATTTTGAAACGATCTGATTTTTGTCACGTGATAACACGCGTATTTATGAACCGATTTCAATGAAACTTGGTATGTACATAGTGCATACAAATGTCTCGACCGAGTTCGTTGGCCAGCATCATCCGCCACCTTGTTTCAAAATGGTGGCCATTTTAAATTTTTAAAAAATTTTAAAATTTAAAATTAAATGCAAAAAAAATCAAAATTTGAAAATATTTTTCTTTTACGTGTTAGAACTTAAAACAACGATTCCAGAACACTTTTTATTTTGTCTATATCTTACAAAATGATTGAGTTATAGCACTTTGAATATTTCTTATGTTTGACATTTTGAAACGATCTGATTTTTGTCACGTGATAACACGCGTATTTATGAACCGATTTGAATGAAACTTGGTATGTACATAGTACATACAAATGTCTCGACCGAGTTCGTTGGTCAGCATCATCCGCCATTTTGTTTCAAAATGGCGGCCATTTTAAATTTTTTTAAAAATTTAAAATTTAAAATTAAATGCGAAAAAATTAAAAGTTGAAAAATATTTTCCTTTTACGTGTTAGAACTTAAAACAAAGATTCCAGAACATTTTTTATTTTGTCTATATCTTAAAAAATGATTGAGTTATAGCACTTTGAATTTTTCTTATGGCTGACATTTTGAAACGATCTGATTTTTGTCACGTGATAACACGCGTATTTATGAACCGATTTCAATGAAACTTGGTATGTATATAGTGCATACAAATGTCTCGACCGAGTTCGTTGGCCAGCATCATCCGCCATCTTGTTTCAAAATGGTGGCCATTTTAAATTTTTAAAAAATTTTAAAATTTAAAATTAAATGCAAAAAAAATCAAAATTTGAAAATATTTTTCTTTTACGTGTTAGAACTTAAAACAACGATTCCAGAACACTTTTTATTTTGTCTATATCTTACAAAATGATTGAGTTATAGCACTTTGAATTTTTCTTATGTTTGACATTTTGAAACGATCTGATTTTTGTCACGTGATAACACGCGTATTTATGAACCGATTTCAATGAAACTTGGTATGTACATAGTGCATACCAAATGTCTCGACCGATTTCGTTGGCCAGCATCATCCGCCATCTTGTTTCAAAATGGTGGCCATTTTAAAATTTTTAAAAAATTTAAAATTTAAAATTAAATGCGAAAAAATTAAAAATTGAAAAATATTTTTCTTTTACGTGTTAGAACTTAAAACAACGATTCCAGAACTCTTTTTATTTTGTCTATATATTAAAAAATGACTGAGTTATAGCACTTTGAATTTTGCTTATGGCTGACATTTTGAAACGGTCTGATCTGAACGATCCACAATGTTGCTTTAAAATGGCATACACTTTATGATATCGTGGAATTTGGTGACTCTCTAAATCGCTTAAAATAAAACCAGGTTGAATAAAAGATGACTAATTTCTAAAAATTCCTATTAATATTCAGTCTTGACAAAAACTAGTTTCAATCTTATAAAATCACTAATTTTATAAGATTATTGAGTACTATTATGACTAATTTGAGCTTAGTATTTTTGAAAAATGTAACTTACCTTAAAATAAATAAATAAATATATAAGTATATGAAAGCTACCTCTTCCTCCCGGCATTGCCGGAAGGACTTTCTTTAATATATATAGCACTTTTAATTAGCGAAAAATCACTAACTATTAGTTTTTGCCTAATTACTAAAAAAGTACTGAATCAATTTCGACGAAATGTGAATCTAAACCATTCTCGAATCTATTGGAACGCACACACAAAATTTCATCAAAATCGGTCCAGTCGTTTAGGAGGAGTTCAATTACATACACACGCACAGAAGATTTTTATATATAAAGATATGAATAAAATTTAATAACTATATTTTATTGAAACTAATAATTTTTCTATTATTTAACCAACTTAAATCCATCAAATTTGATGTCAAAAATCATTGTTGAAACAACACACAGTGTCTCTCCAGTTATGTTTGGTTGAGAAAACTTTTTAAAAATATCCTTGTAATACACCAATATGATATCTGATGCTTCTGGAAAGTTAAAATTTTTCTCTCTCTCATTCACACTTTTTATGAAAAAACCTGACCTAAATTCCATTTTATCTAGACGAAAGTACTAGTAATTCCGTAGTTTGGGAAAGAGTAAATGAAAGAGTATAAGCTTTGTTAGACAAACCTACTAAACCATGCATCATTATTGTGTATCCGGATTTTGCAATTATCAAATAGATGAATGAATCATCAATTTAGGTTTGAAACTTCCAATCGCTGATACATCCAGAGATTGTAATATATGTGTGCAGTAAGGAAAGATTGTTAACAGTATAAGTTAATGTTCTTTGATATTCTTAATTAACCTCTTTTCATATAGAAAAAATTCCAAAAATAGCAACATTTAGGTACATCAACAACTTTTTAATTCATAGTTTTAGATTTTCAATGTTGCCCCAGCTTTTTTGTTCAAGGTGTCCCAACACATGGAGTTCAACATTACAACTGTTTACTCAATTCGGCTGAAGAATTTGAATAAAACAAAACTTAAAGTAAAGATTACAGCTTTATTTAAGTGTCGAACAATAAATCAAAATTTTAAGGATACAAAATTTTGAACAAAAATCTTACAAAGTTATTTTTTTGAGTTTAGATTCAAGAGAGAGAATAACATATATCTAGCTTAGGCAGTATTATGCATACAAATTAGATGAGCTTTGTATACTTATTGCACTGAAGTAGTAGTAATGTATTGCCATTGTCATTTTAGGAAAATAATTTATTTGAAACAAAATATTTACACAGTGTTTAAGGGTGTATTTCGATTCAAACTGCTTATTTTCCGATTTATTTTTTACTTCATTATTGCTCTCAAATACACGAAACTTTCAATATCTCTTATTTGGAAAGTACACAAGGTGCCGCAATTGTCAATTCTTTGATAAATGCAGAAAATATTGCAAAAAAACAATCAAAAACGGCATTTTGAACAGATTTTTCCCTAGCGGGAGATCTGTGAACGAAAAAAAGGGTCATACTGAGAAGATAATTGTTTATAAATCAAATTCTAATGAATTGAGAGTAAAAATACATCACACGGCACCTTGTACATCTCTTCAAAAATACCCTCAACAAGTTTCATGATTCTACTTTTAAAAATGTGTCTGAAATTGTATCGGAAAAATTCGAGCTGTTGAAGGTGGAAAAGCATTTTTTCGAATACACCCTTAAATGTGCCCTCAGTTCAAACGTGCCCGCCTCTCCTCGACTTGAGGCTCATCTCAAAAATTGTTAGTTTGTGCTTTTTAAGTTTCGCAGAAAAATTTTCCTAAAAACTCTCCGGTCTCCGAATCAGTTTGGAAACTGGAAATGCTCTTAAAAGTTAAAAATTGCAACAAAAATTGAAAAATTTAAATATGAAATAACGATATTTGACATAGTTAACAAGTATCCTATGTAGAAACACACATTAGAATAAGCCTAGATTATTTTAAAAAATTTTAATGAATATTATTCAAATTACTTTTGTAACAACAGAAAAAATTCCAAAATTGAGCCCCTTCCGAAAGAAAATCCTGGCTACGGGCCTGACCTCAGCAACGTACATCTTATTCATAAAATGTGAAATAGTTGAATACAATTAAAACACGCCCCAAACAATGTTTCCCCTTATAGCATTATGTAGTGGAATACTTTTGTGTGGCCCTGTAATTTCATAATAAAAATTCTTTGCATCACAGATTGTACAGAATGCATATTTTAGTACATATTTCATAGATTCATGCCAATTCTATTATGTTCGAATGAGAGTAACATCATAAAAATGCATTTGAAATTTTTTTCCCATTGACTGTAATTTAAAGAAATACCTTTGATTGTCCCTGTAAATGATCTATGCATCCGACTTTCATAACATTTGAAATAACTCGATAAAATTACGTAATAATTACATGTTTTAAATTTCAAACTATTAAAATGCATTTGGAACTTTTTCCCCATTGACCGTAATGTAACGGAACCCTTTTGATTGTCCCTGTAATTGATCTATCCATCCGATTTTCATAAAATTTAAAATGACTTCACAAAATTATGTTATAATTATATATTTTAAATTTCAAACGATTCGGTTGGGTAGTTTTTGCGTTGTTATATGCGGACAGACAGACGGACAGACAGACGGACGGACTAAGCGACAACAATAGGTGCTACGTATTTACATAATTACGAACGCACCTAAAAACGAAGATAGGTGGAGGATATTTTGAGTAATAATTGTGAACGAGGTTGGCGTATTTAGGAAACCAATATTTCATTCATATAAAGCCTAAAAGTAGAGTTGGTGTTAACCTAGGAATTTATTTTAATGCTATTTCTATTTTTAAATTTAGGTTATGCATATTCGGTAACGAAATATTACATGTGCTGAATTTAAAAAATGTTAAACTCAATCAAATCCACACGCATGCGCAGTTTGTTATTTTGCAATATCGGTTAGGAACGGTGAAAATGCAGTAGGAAACGGCGTTCTCAGACATTTCGTGAAAAATCTCTTGAGAAATTCAATTTTATTTAATGATTTAGGGAACTGTTTCTTATTTCTAGGTAATTTTCAGAAAACGGATACAACTTTTCAAAATCTAGAAAAACAGAGAACTCTAGAAAGTGATAAATGTGAAATGAATGAATACGGGAGAAAGAAGTAAGAGATTGGGTGAAATTATTTTTAAGCAACCCTTTGGTTAAAGGGAAGATTCAGATCTGTATGTCCATCTATCATAGAGTCTGTACACAAAAACCGTATAAGTCAGAGACTTCATATTTTGTGTACTTACAGCTGAATACTTCGTGTCACACAGCAAATCAGAAAATTTCGAAAAAGTCTATTATTTTAATTAAATCAATTTTATCAACTTCATCCATTCATTTTTCGCAATTTAAATTTTAAAAGAGAATCTTAATTTCAATGTTTTTTGCGTAGATATCATACCTTGGAAGCAAGGCGTTTCGCTAGTAAACTGTGGGTCCTGAGATGGTACCTCAGTGATGGAACTTGGAATTTTCATTCTAAGTTGGATAATTAAAACAAATTTCGTATTGTTATCAGGGCTCTCACGAAGACTTTTTATTGGTGGGGTAGAGAGCCTTAAATTGCCAAGTCAAACTTCATTGTTTGACAACTCAGTGAAAAGCAAACATAAATAGTTCTCGACATTTGCCAACCAGTTTTATAATTTTACCAATTTATCAAAACTAGAAAATATAATATAGTTTTTATTTCTAAAAAGCTTAGTAATTTCTAATTATATTTGTAACTTTCGTCCAATCTATTAGAAATTGAAAGTGTATTATAGTTTTTATTAAAGTTTTGAACAAATTTACCAGTTCAGTTTGTAAATTTGCCAATTGAAACAGCAGTACAGATGTTTGGAGGGGGAGGTTCCCCTCCCCCTTTAGCGAGGCGCCTGATTATTAGCAATTTAAGTTATATAATAATTTTTTTATGTAAATTTTCTTATTTTAAAAACTATTGTGATTTATTAATGATTCAGTATTTTAAATTTCGTTCAAACAAGTTTTTTTTTTTTTTTTTTTTTTTTTTTTTTTTTTTTGGTTTTAGAAAAATAAAATTTTATCTATATCTTCGCTGATATTTTATTTCGAATTTTCTAAAAATTTAGAATTTTGGGATTTATTTAAATAATATGATTAGAACATTTTTAATTTAACTAAAACAAATAATTTTTTGTGGTTATTTTAAAATCAAATTTATTGATGCTACCATCTATGTGAGAATTTAATAATTATAAATTAATAATTTGGATTCATAAATTAAAGCATAAATTGTTTTGAAAGAAATATTAAATGAAATTCTCTGTGCGATCCGTAATCACATTTACCAGCTTGTTTTATTTTTGAATTATATAAATCTAAAATTTTCGTTCTTTTACAGCTGTTAAAAAAAAAAAAAAAAAAAAAAAAAAAAGTAACAATAACGCATTTTTTTAACGCAACTTTTTATACTAATTCACGATTTTATAAGTTACAAGGTAGAACCCGTCGAATTTCGACGAATGAAAATGTTTAAGAAAGAATTGTTTCATCCATTTATAATAAATCTACAAAATTAGTTACAATAAAAATTACACCTTATATGAGTTACTCAAAGTTTAAAAAAAAAAAAAAAATGATTTTTAAGCTAAATTTAACAAAATACTATTCCTATAAAACTCAGTTGTAGAAAATTTTAAAATTAATTTTAATCGTACATGTAAACAATAAAGAATAATAAAGATCTGTTATAATGATAGTTATCAACTAACGTTCTTATGCTTATCCTCCAAAATGAAAAAATATTCCACTTTGACTCAATTATAGAATTTTTCTCCCATAACATCTAAACGCGACATCATTTTCACTATATCCAAATTTACATATGCACCTTGCACATCTGTATTCACCTTTTTTTTAAATTGAGATTTTAATTTGATCATTTTGATTCAAAACTTGAAGTCTCCATGCTATTAGCTGAAACAAATTCTAAAATTTATATTCTTTTAAGTATAAACGAAATTTTGTAAATTAAATAAAAATTCATCGAGTTTCATAACAGCCGATATTCTTAACACAGCACGTATTTAAATTTTAGATTTTTTTTTCCCCTTTTAATAAGAAGATGGATGGCATCATATAGATACAGTAATCATTTTCCCCCTTTGCTTTTAATAGAAACGGAATACTTCTGTTGCCACGAATAGAAAAAAGGTATTACAAACCACAAAAAAATAATATTTCAAAAATAAATTACGATACAATTTTCAAATAAATTGCATTTTAAAGTACATTTTTTCCTCTATACGACGTTTGTAAAAGTTGAAAATGTGCGATGTTTAGAGATTTAAAAATTTGCACTAGTAAAAATTGCAAACCGAAATTTCAAAGTGTTGCCATTCGCAAAATATCGAATGCATTATGCACAGATACGTTTGGCCTTTAATTTGTAGATAGATACTTAGTCAAACAATGTTCATGTTCTAATATGCGAAAAAACATATTTAAAAAAATCATTCTTTTGCTACTAAAATTCATATAGTTATGCAAATTCGAATTTTATGAATATACGCATTTCTTGCAGGCCTGAAATATTTGTTTTACAGTCTGCCATATAATTTTAGAGATCTGGAATATATAATAAAATATAAAGAGAAATACTATGCACAGATTTCAAATTAAGTTTAATTCATTCAAATCAGAATAACTTAAAAACTAATGTATTAATATTGTTACGTGCAGAATTTCAGAATTTATTAAAAAAAAAAAAAAAATTCTGTTAGTCTGTTAGTGTTAACTAACTTTAATAATTTTTGTTTTTCTATTAACCCGGGAGTAGTCGCGGCTTTTTTTCGAACGTGATTAGTCGCGCTCGGTCTATTCGCCGCCGTTCCCTTTTGGCCGAAGAAACTGAGGAAAAGTGCCGTTGTTCCTCGAAGATCGAAAACAGAGAATTCAAGGGGGAAGTATTGCTTGAATGCGAAAAGATATGTGTTATATTGATTAGTACGCATTTACGTTAAGTATATATTTGCTTAACATTTAAATAAATGTTTTAATAACTATTTTTTTAAAAATTGTAAAAATGATAAAAGTTTTTATACAAACTGAATGATTTTCTAAAGATACAATAGATAATGAATAAAAAAATATTTTCAGTTTTTTGAAAATTTGAAATCGTGATACATATTTTTTGAAAGGCAGCAATGCAGTCAGTTTAGTTTTGGCGGTAGTCTGGTCCTGGGAAACAACTGAAGTTGAAAAAATACATCTCAAGAATAATTTTTCTTACTATTTCGACGCAAATATAAGATTAGAAGAGAAAATAACCCTTTTTTAAATTATTAACATAAAAACAGGAGCTACTTTTCATATTTTTTTCCTTTTCCTAAATCTACTTCGTATCGTCGTAATTCTTTTTTGCATGTAAAACCTTAGAGGTTTTATAATTCAGTAATTTTTCTCAAGTGAGAAAATATATTTGCACCAAATTAAAATGCATGAATAACATAAAGTAATATATACATAATATTTTTTTTTTCAATAACTTCGTTTCATCTTTTTTTTATTTCAAAGTTTGTAAAAAAGATAAGAATTACTATATAATCTGACTGAAATTTTAAAGATACAATGAATAACGAATTAAAAGATACTTTCAATTATAACATTGTAATCTTGATACAGATTTTTTTTTTTTGAAAAAACAGCAACGCACTGAAGTTCGTTATAACGGTGGACTGACACTTGGAGCCAATTGATGTTGAAAAAATAAATCTTAAATATTTTTATTACCATATCTATACAGATATAAAAAAAGCAGATAAAATAATCCCTTCTTTGTAATTAGTAACATAAAAGCAGTAGCAACATTTCATTTCTTCATTTATTTTATATATTTTTTTTCTTTTCGTTGATTCTTTTTTTAAATGAAAAATTTATATGCACCAAATGAAACTATATGAATAATATAAATAATAAATGTATTAATAACTTTTTTTATCAAAATTTGTAAAAGGGGTAAAAATTATTATGTACTGGGACTGAAATTGTAAAGATACAATAAATATCGAATTAAAAGAGAATAAATTTTGAATAAACTTTCAAATGTAGATATTAAATTTGATATAGATAAATCAGTTTTTTAGGGGGGAGGGGGGGGGGGAACTGTCAACATTGATTTTGACAATGTTTCATTTTTTGGCGCCAATCAATATTAAAAAGATGCAATATTTAATGTAAATAAATATTTTGTAATTATTTACAATATTTATCAAAGTATAATTCAATTTCAATGAATTTTGCTCTAGGCACTCTTTAAATTCGGGGTAAGAAAAAGAATTGCTATGCCGTTGTTGAATAATGTGTATTTGTATTAGCAACAAACATATTTTTGAAACGTAGTTATCCATTTCTTGTATTTTATAAACATTACCTAAATTATCAAAAAAAAAAAAGGTTTTTTACTTGTATACGCTGTAATATACATTAGAAAATTCGCATTATTTAGCACACTCGACACATATATCGTAAGTATGTTCTTTGCAGATATACAAACTACAGTGTTGAAAATTTTGTTTTGTCTTCTTTTCTGATTTATTGTGCAAAAACTACATCTTTCAGTCTTCGCAGATCGAAATTTTTTTTTTTAAATTTTATTTCTATGATCCTTTATTAAATTAAACACAACCATTTTACGCGTATTTTTCGGAAAAATAATTTGAGAATTTATTCCCGCAGTATTCATAAGCTTAAATAACAAAGTAAGCGGTTTTTTATTACTTATCCTTGCTTATTTTTACATATTATATTAAAAAATTAGGTTGTTAAGTTTATATTTATATATTTATATAGTTCATAATTTTCCCTAGAACAGAATCATTAAGAAACAGTTTTCAGAAATCAAATATTATCATTAGAAAGAGAAAAAATACAGAGGGAGAGGAAGCGGGACTCCCCGATTCCAAGAAACCCTCTTCTGAGAAATTCGGGGGAGTAGGAAGGAAGATTGCTAGGACGAAAAAAACATCGGCTACGTGAGTAATCGCATGCCGGTCAATCAGACCGAATTTAACTTTGAAATACAATAAAAGCATGGAAAATCGTAGGAATGACTTGTAATTTCTCTAGGCAGAAGGTCGAACAGTGAAGGTCAGCTACACGGCATTTCACCATTGTAATTTTAAGGGGAGATGGGTTAATCAGAAGAGAAAGAATTCGAGCGGCGAAAAGACCGACGCGCGACTAACCACGGGTTAAGGAAAAAAAAAAATGTATGGTCTCTGTAAAGAGTCTTTTTTTTTATTGGGGCATCCCTTCGGTAGCTTTTTCGTCCTTGCTTTTCGAACACTACGAACATTATAAGTTTTTCTTTTTCTTAATTTTCTCTTTTCTTTTTTCTATTTTTTTTGTTATTTTTTTATTATTAATATTGCTAGCTAATTCTATTTATCTTAACTGTGGCTTGCCACTTTTAAACATTAATTTTTTTTTTAAATTTTTTATGGCTCCCCATGCCCATGCAACACAGCTCATTATGATATCCTGGATATAAAGTTGTTCTTTCAACTAGGAGGTCCATAACAGGCTTACATTGTTCGCATTGTTCCCTTGACCTCGAAATGAATAGTGGTAAAATCATGTAATAAAGGCTACCTCTGGTATGGACAGTAACCTGCTCCTGGTACGAGAGAAGTCTTTGTTAAGTACAGAAGCCAAATGCTAAAAACTAACCGAGTCTATTTACATTTACCTTTCAATTGTGTAATTGATTTCCTCTCATTTGACAGTAAAGATCCGTTGTAGATCGTCCTCAGCTATGCCGTGTAAAAAAAAAAAAAAAAAAAAAAAAAAAAAAAAAATCATGTAAAAATATCAAAATTTGAATGAAATATTTTAAAAGAACGCCCCCATCGACTTAATATTATCATCCGGGTAGATTTTTTTTTTTTTTTTTTTTTTTTAGTGACTAGTGTGAGGTCTTAAGGGTGTATTCGAAAAAACGTTTTTCCACCTTCAACAGCTCGAAATTTTCCGATACAATTGCAGACATATTTTTAAAAGTAGAAACATGAAACTTGCTGAGGTGTCTTTTGAAGAGACGTATAAGGTGCCGTGTCATGTCATTTTACGCTCAGTTCATTAGAATTTGATTTATAAGCGATTACCTTCTCAGTATGACCCTTTTTTTTGGTTAACAAAACTCTCGCTTCGAAAAAATCTGTTCAAAATGACGTTTTTGATTGCTTTTTTTTGCAATATTTTCTCCATTTATCAAAGAATCGACAATCACGGCCCCTTGCGTACTTTCTAAATACGCCAATTTGCCAGTTTGGTGCATTTGAGAGCAAAAATGAATTTAAAAATAAATCTGAAAATAAGCAGTTTGATTGGAAATACACCCTTAAGGACATTCGATTCTAATGGGACAAAAACTGAATTTTTTTTTTCGTCTGGGAACTTTAAAAGTCATATTTTGAGGTCTTTTGTATGCGGCCTTAAACGCCACCAGTGCATTTCTTAAAATGAAAGAGATCTGTTTAAGTTTAAAAAGCCCCAGGACACAAAAATTTTCAAAATAAAAAATTATTACACTAAAAATTCCTTTTTTTCTGCTTAAAAGGACGTTTAAACCAAATTTTTATCTTCATTAGAACAGGAAATATTAATTTTTTCGCTTCGGTTTGTTTTTAAAATCTAGCTTTCAAGCAATGATTGTTATGGAAACCACTTCCTGTGAAAATACGTTCCTCTTTAAGATGGGTTTTTTCCTCCACAATTTCTCTTATGTAGATTTTTATATATCAAGAATCGTTAAAGATAAATGGTCCAAACTTGGAACATATCTTTTTCAATTGTTTTATTTTAATTTTGATTCAGCAGATGTGAAAAAAAAAAAATTCTTTTCAAAATATGATTTTTTTAAAGTTATGTCAGGTTTTTTTTTTTTTTTTTTTTTTCAAATTTACGTTAAATACTTTTAATTTTTATTTAAATTAATATTTTTAAAAATGCTGAATCAAAATTAAAGCTTATATATTTATGTTCATTTAAACGAAAACAAATTGAATTTTTACAAATAATATTTTGAGTTTTAACGATTTTAAAATACCCTACTTTATTAATAAATTTAAAATTCGATTAAAAGTAGTAGGAATTTTTATAGCTTCATATTCGTCAAAATTCAGGCTTTATATTTTCTGGGCGATCAAATAGTTATTCCTTCAGCTGTACGTATTAGGTACATTAGTGCACAAAATTTATAGGATATGTTTATGAATTGCTTTTAATTAATAGACAGATAGCACATGATAGAGATTTTTATTTAAAAAATAAATAAATAACAGGATTTTGAAGAATTAGAAAAAAAAAGCAGCTTTTTTTGCTGATGTCCTACATCACCAGTTCACAACTTGTACGTATACTCTTGGGAGTACGTAAAAATAACATTGGTAATGGTAGATATAAAAAAAAATGTTTAAAATTACAATATGATTTCACCGGCCTCAAGTTTAGTCTGACTTCTTTCCTGTGCGTACACAGGGCCGTAGTTAAGGGGGTGCTAAGGGCGGCTAAGCCCCCCCCCTCCCCGATAAAACATTTTGACCCCTTTCCTGAAAAAAATTGCAAGGTCACTAAATGAATATATGTTCTGGAAATCCAAAATAATTCTATTCAAAAATCTAATTTAGTTTTGAGAACCTTTCATAGTTTTGCAAAAAACTACTAAATTGTTATTAAAATAAGAGTTTCAACACTTGCTCATCCTGTATGCACTTATCGAGCTAACATGATGTTTAGTATTGCACCAGTTATACATTCAAAATTTTCATCAACCTATTACTTTCTTAGCATAAAATGAAGTTATTACAACAGTTTAAGGAGAAACATAATAACTACAGTGTGAATATGCACTAATTTATCTTTCTGCATGAGAGAAAATATGAGTCCCCCCTGTATTTTCTTGAGCCCCCCCCCCCTATTATTTACTTCTAGCTACGGCCCTGTGCGTATATCTAAAGTCATTTTGTAGACCCTTTATTAGTTCACGGTAAATTGCTCATTACCATGTTCAGATCCGTCATTGCCCCTGCTCAGTTTTTAAGCTATTAGTATTTAAATTTTTATTCAGATTTATTAATAAAAAAATCTAAAATAAAATTAAAAAGTTGATTTTTTTTAAGTTATTATAATAAAATGAAATTATTAAAACGTTATTACATTCAAAATTTTGATTATTATTATTATTATTATTATTATTATTATTATTATTATTATTATTATTATTAAACATTATGAAAAAATAAATTATTGAACATAAAATTGCTAGAAAAATATAAATACATATTAAATTTAGAATTTAAAATACCTTTAAATGATAAAAATAACTTCTAAACCATTTTCAAATTATGAAAAAAAAATCAGCATTTTTTTTTTTTTTTTTTTTTTTTTTTTTTTAATTTAAAGATATTTTTAGATTATGATAAAAAAATGATTAAATAATTAAAATTATGAAAAAAATATTAATAAATTAAAAATTGTGAAAAAAAATATTTAATTATTATTAAGTTTAAAATTCCAAAAAATATATATTAAATTTAAAATTACGAAAAAAATTATTTTTTGAAAAAATTTGAAATATTCCATCTAAATTTAAAATTATTACAAAATATTACTTCTCACCCTGTTTTAATTTCCTAAGGAGTAATTAATATTCTTTACAACTTCCATGCAAAAAAATAAATAAATAAAATAAATAATAAAATGAAAATAAAATCAGTTAAAATTATGAAATAAATAGTTTTTTAATTTTAAAATGCTGCATTTTAACTAAACTTAAAATTTTTACAAAATATTACTCTCTTTCTGTTTTAATTTCCTAAGTAATAAAAATAAAATCATGAAATAAAAATCATGAAACAAATAAATAAATTTTAAAATGCTGCATCTAAAAGAAATTTTGAATTATTATAAAATATTACTCCTCTCCCTATTTTAATTTCCTAAGGAACAATATTCATTAGAACTTTTCTGCAGAATAAAAAAATTTTTCAATTATGAAATAAATATTTAAATTTAACACACTTCATGTAAACTAAACTTAAAATTATCACAAAATATCACTCCTCTTTCTTTTTTAATTTCATTAAAGGTGAAAAAAAGAAATAATATTATGAAAAAAAAAATTAAATATAAATTTATTACAAAATATTATTCCGCTTTCTATTTTAATTTTTAAGGAGTAATTAAAAAAAAAATAATAATATAAATATGTTAAAAATAATTTTTTTTTTAAATTTAAGCTGCTGCATTTAAGCACTTCTTACCTAATCTTTTCTTTGGTTAATAGAATGGACATTAGTAGGTCTCAGAAATGTACGTTCACAGGCGTTGCGATTCCTGTGAACGCGGAGCTATATATCACGAAAGATCATCAGCTCCATTCATCATCGAATCAATTCAGGTCAAGAATTGACCCTACTAATGTGGAGCAAGAAAGAGAGCAAAATACTTTATGTAACAAAAATAATATAAATATAGTGGTGTGAGTAATTTTCTTCCATGTTAGTGTCATTTTTTATGTATTTAACCCTTGTATTGACCAATACTTGTCCTTGTCTTCAAAGACATTGGCAGTATAGTGTTCAGAAATACAGTCGAGTCTCTATATAACGAAATCCACCGTTTTAGTAAATAATTCATTATATAGAGAAATTCGATGTATAGAGAATGATGTTAAAAATCGTATTTAATGTGTGGAATTTGAGCAAATAGTTTTTTTGATCTTTTGAATAAAGAATTTGAAATATTGAAAAGTAAATATTAACCTAACATTTTATTTCTTAATTATTTAAGTTGTTTCAAAAAAGAGAACAGACATTTATTTGAAAGCTTAATGAAAATCAAATAAGGAAGACTTGCATTAATTTTAGACGATGAAATCTGTAATTTTTTGTTGTTTTGATTTTAAAATTGTTACGCTTTCAAGAAAAAAAAAGGCTCAAATTTTAGCAAGGAATGAAAAATTGTAGTTAACATTTTCCTCCATTTGAAGGCCTCTCTTATGTGCCTCTCATTGATTTCTCTCTTACGTTTGTATCAATCCGATTGACTCTGTTTTGAGAAGGATGTGAAAAGGTGTGTGGGAGGTGGGATGAATTCGTTCGATTTAAAGAACAAGGAACGAAGTAATATAAAAGAAACCCCTCAGCACTGACGATAAATCAAAAATAAGTGTTGGAAAATTGATTCCATATGATTTCGAAGCTTTTTTAAAACTGAATAAATTAAGACCAATTTATGAAAAAATTCGTTATATGGAGATAGATATTTCGCTATATAGAGACTGTTTTTAATGTAATCACGCGAAAAGGGGACCGTTCCTACTAAAAATTCGTAATATTGAGAAATTCGATGTATGGAGTTTCGTTATAGAGAGACTCGACTGTATATACTTTTCGACATTGCAGTGGCAGTATTTAATTCAGTGGGTAACCCTGGGCGGACATTTCTTCCGGAGCAATGAAATGTCTCATTTGAAGAATTGGAATTTTGCGTTTCAATCATCATGAAATGAAATTTCCTTCTGAAACTCTGTAATGCCCTCCTCTGGAATTACAGAAATCCTTCCTGGAGATAAGAGTCTGAATTCATGACTGGATCGGAGTATCTGGGTACTTGCTGCGATTCTAATATTTTGATTCCATTTGAGACACCCTTATTTCATAGAATGTAATTGCCCCGCCTTTTCAGAAGAAGAGGAGGTGGGAAAAATCATATGAATTCATTTTAATTTCTTTTGATATTAACACCCTGAAATCGAGATTAAAAGTTCAAATAAGTACTCGGGTACCCAATTATGATATTATTATTATTATTATTATTATCATTTGTTAATATTATTATTATTATTATTATTATTGTATAATGTAGCTACACTGAGGATGTAGTAAACTTTAATGATTCCGAAACTCGTTAATTTAAGAACAATGCCCTTTAGATCCAGATTAAAATTCGGATTTCAGCATTAGAATGTAAACATCCGATGATTGAAAATACATTAAAAGTACTATAAGGCAAACTCTGCGTAAGACGGAAATCTGTCAAACTTGGACAGATATTAAAGTCCCACAAGCTCATAGACATGGAGTAAAATTTATCTAAGACGGAATATTACGAAAATCTTTTTCTGTTCCGATCAATTTTACCTTAGACAGAATTTACTGTATATCAGTTTAAATTTTAAGTAATTCTAAGAGAATAATAAATTTTGCTGGAATAAAAACTTCTAAATTCATTGCTTTATAAAAAATGTTTAAAATTTAGGAGTGTAATTCATGAAAATGTTATATTTACATATTGGATGTCAATTTCTGATGATTAAACCAAATTGTTATTAATTTAATCGCTCATAAATTATTGTATAACTATTTTACCTCATAGATAAATGTGGAATTTATGATCGTTGGGGATTGCTGAAGCATCATCTTAATGTTTCTGTCGTAGATACTGCAGAAGACGTGTTTAGCACAGACTAAGGTGTTCGACAGCTGCCTAGGACCCGAGCGAGGTAAAGTCTTGTGTTCTGACTATCTCTATACCATCTCTATACCATCTCTATACCTATCATGTTACCCTAAGTGAAATAATAATACGATTCTCAAAATTTGTCTTTGCATGTTTTTCGCCAAAAAGTGACTATTTATCTTATTTCTTACAGCCAAAGTTGAAATAATTGTTGAGGAAAGTATACATCCCTTAACATTTATATCAAATATATATATATATATATTTGAGGATTATGAAATAACTGCAAACACAAAAAATAAATATTTTAAAGATTCTAAAGCTTAGATGATTTAAAAATAATTATACACACAAAGAATTTGCGTGTTACTTTTCATAGATTTTAAACTTTGTATTATGTCTATCATTCTATATGATGTATACAATTTTTAAAAAGGACTTTTATTAGTGGAATTACAACAGTCAAAAAGTTAGGCTCCACTAACTTATTTGCCAGTGCTCCGCGCGACATTGTGCTGGATCTTTAGGTAAATATTTTCGAAAAAGAAATCAATAAAGAAAAATAATAATTTTATTTGTTGATACATTCAGTCGTACTCCTAAGATTCTCGGCGGGAATGAGAACGAAACTAATTTTTCATACTTCTCCTATTTTACAAGATTTATGATAGATGCTTTCAGTGTGACCACAGTGATGGCGATTTTTTGGCAACTGACTCCAAACAATTGGTTGATGTTTCATATCTTACTTTAAAAATATCATAGAAAAGTTACCATTGCATATAAAGTGTTAAAGGATATGTCTGTGAGATATAGCTGCAAAATATAGCTATAAAATGCAATAAAAATAGAAAACACAGCATAGTAACAGTTTATTTGGGTCAGTATCCAAGCAAAACGTCATATCTGACAGACAACTTTGACCGGAAGGTGTTTCAGTGGCTCCGGAATAAAAGAGAAATTCTCAAATCTTCCGGGTAGGGGAATACACCTCAGGTCATGTCTTGAATTCAAAACTGGAAGCTGTGAGACGAGCCGTTAATTCCCAAATTGGCTCAGTCCAAACTTTTATGTATTATATAGAAAAATGGACAAATCTGTATTTTTTAACGTTCAAATATAGTAAAACCTCTGAATAGCACAAACCTCATTGAACAGATTCCTGCATCGTGTCCGGTTGTTCTTAATTTCTTTTAGCACCGGTTCGAATCTACGTCACTTATTCCAGTTTTAGCCAATCAGGTTACTGAGCTCGGCTGAGCCAATTTGAGAATTAACGGTTCGTAGCTGTGAGTAGCGTTGTCAGGAGTCCTGATTTTCGTCTCCAAGATCTGCTTCGCATGGAAATTTATGAGTCTAAACCCACTACGCGACTAGGGTTGTTTACGCCCCTGACTGTAAGCTATAGGTGGGGCTTGTGCTTAAGCCATTTGGTAGGCCTCCAC
This sequence comes from Maratus speculifer, assembly GCA_964019185.1. Taxonomy (NCBI): domain Eukaryota; kingdom Metazoa; phylum Arthropoda; class Arachnida; order Araneae; family Salticidae; genus Maratus; species Maratus speculifer. Next base: position 80,098,252 of record OZ025303.1, read on the forward strand.
ACCTAGCTGAAACTGATTGTTAGCTATGTCATTCACTAAGGAAGTAATATGTTTATACATAAAATAAGCTTTATATGTATATAATAAAAATCTAATGAATAATTTTAGCTTTTGAAAAAACAAACTGGTGGTTGGAATTCCATTCAATGTTTAGCTATTGTAGTACTCATTCCTTTCTTGCACTGTGACATATTTATGGCATTCTCTCAGTTTAAATTTAAGAGCATGCTTCGTCTGTCCAATATAGGAGAGGCCGCATTCACAAAAAAATCGATAAAGACCAAATTATCCTATCCGAATTCTGGATCTTTGAGATTGGGAAAGAAATTTTATGTATTGGAGACAAAACGACTTTGAAACTTAACTTATTGAAAATACGAGAAATTTCTGTACTGATTTTTGGAGAATACAGTAAGACAAAAACATATTAAAATTCTTTATTTACTGGAATAGAATAGATGAGTGTCGGGGATTTAGATAAAATGCAGTCCATGGTATTCAAGGTTAAACCACGATCGATGGCGACTACTTAATTTATTATTACTTGATTACTATTACTGATTTATTACTACTGATACTTAATTTCACTATCAAATAATTCAGAATTCGTACAAAATTTACGGGCATGGAAAATAAAAGTCCTTCCGGCAGTGCCGGGAGGAAGAGGTAGCTTTCATATACCTTATTTATTTATTTATTCATTCTAAATTAAGTTACATTGTTCAAACATACGAAGCTCAAATGAGTGGAACCCGATTTCTATAAAATTGAATACTAGTTTTTGTCAATACTCAATATTAATGGGAATTTATAGAAATTAGTAAACCTTTTATTCAAGCTGGTTTTCTTTTGAGCGATTTATAGGATTGCCAAATCCCATGCTATCATGAAATGTATGCCATTTAAGAACAACACGATGGACGAAACAAACCAGCGAGCTTGGTCGAAATCTTCATTCGTGTGCACATGCCCACTCACATCGAAATCGGTTAATATATACGAGTGCTGTCACGGGCAAATTGATTTTAAAAAAAAATAATGTCACCCACGTTAGAAATTCAAACTGCTATATATCTCAGGCGTTTTTTTAAGGTAAAGACAAAGCAAAGAATATTCCGGAATTCATTATTAAGATCAAACCACTTTAGAAAGAACCTTTTTTCAATTTCTAATTTTTTGTTTGCACTTCATTATGCATTTAAAACATTTCTGACAAACTTAAATGGCCGCCATTTTGAAACAAGATGTCGGATGAAGTTGGTCAGTGAATTCGGTCATGACATTGGTATTTACTATGTGCACACGGAGTTATATCCAAATCAGTTTATAAATATGCGTATTATCACGTGACAAATTTCAGACCGTTTCAAAATGTCAACCACACTGGAAATTGAAAGTGCTATAACTCAGCCATTTTTCAAGGTATAGATGAAACATAAAATGCTCTGGAATCCTTGTATCAAGGTCAAACAGACAAAAGAAAAATCTTTTTCAATTTCTTGCTTTTCTGCACCAAATTTTAAAATTTAAATTTTTTTTTTAATTTTTAAAACTCCGCCATTTTGAAACAAGATGGCGGATGGAACTGGCCAACGAACTCGGTCCAGATATCGGTATGTTCTATGTACGCACCAAGTTTCATCGAAATCGGTTTATAAATACGTGTGTTACAGTGCGTGTCAAAAGTTTAAGCACAATAGCAATTTTAAAATAAAACTTTAACTATTCATTTTATTTCAATATCTGTCTTGTATATGTTAATAATATCTATTTTAATATTATATTCATTGAAATTAACTTTTAAATTTTATTTCAAACCATGGAGTTTAAGAATAGAACAAAAATAACTGTGTCAAAAGTTTAAGCACAAAATCGTTTTTATGCAAATTTTACAATCTGACGTAAGCGGTTGCGCAGGCAAACAATTTCTGGGTGTATGAGAAGCTGACAGTTGTTATTTTTGAGTTAGTACAAAATGCCTAAGTCGACAGAATTTTCAAAGGAGGAGGTGATAAAAATCTGGAGTATGAGAGCAAAATGTAAGTCTGTTTCTGAAATTGCAAGTGCATTCAAAAGATCAAAACAAGATTTTTATCAAATTTTGGCTCGTGGTAATGATTTCAAACAAAAATTTCGTTCAGGGAGGCCGCGAGTGACTAGTTTACGCGAAGATAGTCGCATCAGAAATTTGGCTTCAATTGGTAACTATCCCCTTTAGCAAATAAAACATGCAGTTGGAGGACAAATAACGAAAAAAACTATCCATAGGAGAGTTTTGGAATTCAAATACATCAAATACCGTAAAATGGCCCAATTACCATGTCTCAAACGACACCATAAAGAAGCTAGATTACAATGAGGCAAAAATCATATGTCATTTGGTGAAAAGTGGTTGAATGTCATATTCAGTGATGAAAAAAAAATGGAACTTCGATGGCCCTGACGAGTTTAAGTACTACTGGCATGATCTCCGCAAAGAACCTAGGAGTGTTTTTAGCCGACAACATAATGGTGGTTCTGTAATGATATAGGGGGCTATTTCTTTCAATGGTCAGAGACATCTCTAGCATTCATCGGTGGTCGTGAAAACTCTGAAAACTAACAAGAGACACTTGCTAATCATTTGCTTCCTGTTGCCAAAGTTTTGGGGAGAGAAAGGTAGTTATTTCAACATGATAATGCTTCGATCCATACCTCAAACTCAACTTCATCGCGGCTTAAGTCGAAAAAAATGTCTGTTTTGAAATGGTCGGCAATTAGTCCTGATTTAAACCCTATAGAAAATATGTGGGGTATTCTTACTCATGCAATTTAATCAAATGGAAAGCTGTATTCTTCAGTTAAAGATTTGAGAGATAACATTGAGAATTCTTGGATTAAAATTGAACCAGAAACAATTCAGAACCTCATTTTATCAATGGAAGACCGTGTATTTAAAGTAATTCAGCAGAAAGGAGCTATAATCAAGTAATAGTTATTTTTATTCTTGTTCTGCTAAAGACTAAAAAACTACTGTGCTTAAACTTTTGACACACTCATTTTGTTGTTTTGATTAATTCTATTATTTAAGATAAATTTTATAGCATAATTCTGTTAACTACCTTTTTAAAACTACAATTTGTAGGTTATGTGAAAAGGAAAGTAACTTTCACTCATTAATAAAATTTTATTTTGAAATTTTCTGTTGTGCTTAAACTTTTGACACGCATTGTATCAAGTGACGTAAATCAGATCATTTCAAAATGTGAGCAGCACTAGAGATTAAAACTGCTATAACTCAGCCATTTTTTAAGATACAGACGAAAAAAAAATGCCCTGGAATATTTGTATCAAGGTCAAATGCATAAAAGAAAAATCTTTTTCGATTTCTCGCATTTTTGTACCCATTTTAAAATTTTAATTTTAAAAAAAGTTTAAATAGCCTCCATTTTGAAAAAAGATGGCGGATGGAACTGGCTAACGAACTCGGTCCAGGCCTCATTATGTACTATGTACAAACCAAGTTACATCCAAATCTATTGATAAATACGCGTGTTATCACGTGACAAAAATCAGATCGTTTCAAAACGTGCTATAACTCAATCATTTTTTAAGATATAGACAAAATGAAAAGTGGTCTGTAATCGTTGTTTTATGTTCTAATACATAAAAGAAAAATATTTTTCAACTTTTATTTTTTTCGCATTTAATTTTCAATTAAAAAAAATTTAAATGGCTGCCGTTTTGAAACAACATGGCGGGTGGTGCTGGCCAACGAACTCGGTCGAGACATTTGTATGTACTATGTACATTCCAAGTTTCATTCAAATTGGTTCATAAATACGATAGTTATCGCATGACAAAAATCAGATACATACAGGGTGTCCCTGAACTCATGGTATATACGCTAGGGGGTGATAGAACACATCAAGACGAGTAATAGTAAATAAGAAACTAAGGGTCCCAAACGTTTTCCAAAGGAGATAACCGCCATTAAAGTTTGGGGTCCAAAATTTCAAATGCACATAAAAAACGGAAAAATTGGTCGATTGATTTGTGGTTTTCACTAAAACTATTCTTTATGTTGGTATTTTCTTGAAAATAAATTGTAAAGATAAATTTCGAAAAATGCCGATAGAGGGCGCTTTAGAGTTTGAAACAATGAAAAACTATTTTTTGCCGTGATTTTTTGCATCTCATTAAATGGTTTCGTAAGCTTAGACTTAAATTTTGAGCTCAAAATCTGAATAGTTGGGTGTGGTTAATTAGCACAAACTTAACTGTATTCAAAGGGTTTAAATTTCAAATGATTATAAAAAACAAAAAAATTGGTCGATTGATTTGCGGTTTTCACTAAAACTATTCTTTATGTCGGTATTTTGTTAAAAATGAATTATAAAGATAAATTTCAAAAAATGCCGATAGAGGGCGCTTTAGACTTTGGTGTAACGATTAACTATTTTTTACGTTATTTTTTGCATCTGATCAAATGACTTCGTAAACTTAGACTTAAACTTAAATTTTGAGCTCAAAATCTGAATAGTTGGGAGCCGTTAAGTAGCACAAACTGAGCTGTGTTCAGAGGGTTTAAATTTCAAATGATTCTAAAAAACGGAAAAATTGGTTGATTCGTTTGCGGTTTAAAATAAAACTATTCTTTAAGTCAGTATTTTCTTGAAAATAAATTTTAAAGATAAATTTCAAAAAATTCCGTTAGAGGGCGCCTTAAACTTCAGAGTCACCAACAACTAATTTTAAACGATATTTTTTGTATCTAATTAAATGCTTTCCAAAACTTATTAAATGTTTTCGAAATTTTAGATTTAAATTTAAATTTTGAACTCAAATTCTGAATCGTTGCAGGGGTTAAGAAGCACAAACTGAAGTGTGTTCAGGAGTTGAAATTTAACCCCTCCCCCTCGAACACAGTTCACTTTTGCGCTACGTAAACACTCGCAACGATTCAGAATTTGATCTCAAAATTTAAATCTAAGCATTTGAAAACATTTAATGAGATTTTAAAAAAATAACGGTTAAAAATAGTTGTACGCTACTCCAACGTCTAAGGCGCCCTCTATCGGATTTTTGTGAAATTTATCTTTAAAATTTATTTTCAAGAAAACACTGATTTAAAGAGTAGTTTTAGCAAAAACCGCAAACGAAACGACTAATTTTTCCGTTTTTTATAATCGTTTGAAATTTAAACCCTCTGACCACAGTTCAGTTTGTGCTACTTAACCACTCCCAACTATTCAGATTTTGAGCTCAAAATTTAAGTTTACTAAAACTTAATCAGATGCAAAAAATAACGTAAAAAATAGTTGTTCGTTACTCCAAAGTCTAAAATGCCCTCTATCGGCATTTTTAAAAATATATCTTTATAACCGCAAATCAATCGACCAATTTTTCCGTTTTTTATAATCATTTGAAATTTAAACCTCTGAACACAGTTAAGTTTGTGCTACATTTTTTTACATTTTTTATCTTGTAATAAAACAAGTTTTGAAACTCGCGTCCTCATATGGAGAAACACGATGCACGTATTTCACAGTAATTTTAATACATCCGCATCAGAATATTTTAAAAAACATTATTTTCTAATACTATTTGTAGCTGTTTCGTATGTGATTGAATAGTGGTTAGTACATTGCTAAAAGACTTCACTCGGTGTGGGCAATGCCCTGCTCTGGGGACGGGAGAAGTCTGTTTAAGAATTGGAAAATAGAATTCCAGCCTAATGTGCCATTGGATGTTGGATGGAATTCAATGCGTTTTCAGTTGTACCATCTCCAAACTCGATGAGTGCTTCCCGTTCCTTGTACAGCCTTCACAATCACCTCTTAATTTCGAATTATTAGTGTTCTGTTTTCGCCGCTAGGTGGTGTGAATACAGACTGTAAATAATGCTTATTAAATGTTACTTTTACACATAAAAATTCGAAAAACCTCGCTGTATATGGGTTATAAAATATAGTATATATTATGTGTATATTTTGTATGGGCGTTCTTTATATTATAGACAGGATAAACTAAAAGATTTAGGTATAAATAAATACAGTGCTTTATGTAACTAAAAATATTTTTAAATAATACTCTACCATAACATCAAAAACAAAAATTATAAGTAATTTTTTACTTTTGTTTACATTTAAATTCTTGATTACTTGAAACACTGAGAATTCTGACCTTAAATAAACAGTAAATTTTTATTAGTATTTACTTTTTCAAAATATCAAGAAAATTAACCAAAACTTTAAAAAAAAAACTAAACACTTTCAAATAATGATAACTTTTTAGAACATTTAATTATTTTTGAACCGTACTTCGGATGGAAAATATAGGTATATAAAGTTAATTGCAGGTCATTCTAAGAATAATTTTAAACATTTGAAGTATAAAAGATGAATTGTACTGGAAAATATACAATATATATATATATATATATATATATATATATATATATATATATATATATATATATATATATATGTATATGTATATATATCTATATCTATATCTATCTATCTATCTATCTATCTATCTATATATATATATATATATATATATATATATATATATATATATATAGAGAGAGAGAGAGAGAGAGATAGATAGATAGATATAGATATATAGATTTTTATTATGTTTAGAAAAATAAAAATAAAAATAAGTTATTTTATTTTAAGGGAAATTATAAAATCAAATATTCGAATTCTGAACAGTCATACTATAAAATATATAATACATTTAAGAAAAAAATAGCTATCTGTTTATCTGAAATGTACAAGTATATAGAAAAATTCACAAACATGCATATAAAATTTAATATTTTAATTTTGTATAGTCATGGGATAAGAGTATTCTATAAAAATAAAAATTTATCTACATGTTTCATAATATCAGCAAAATAAGGAAACCTTTTCATTAATATCCGGCAAGGAAATTATGTCTTTTTTATTTTTTTATTTTATTTTATTTTATTTTATTTTATTTTATTTTATTACTTTTAAAACATGAAAATTTACACGATTCTTAATTATTTTTGAAAATAATACAAAGAATATACATTACAAAATATTTTCAATAAATTTGGCCATTATGTGTGCTGATTTGAAATTACAACCATATAGAAAAATAACATACATATAAAATGAAACATTTTATCTTCGGCAGTCATGGTATTAAACTATACGATAAAAATAAAAATATGTTTACATGTTTCATAATATAAACTAAGGAAACCATCTCGCCAATATCCGGCAATGAAATCATATATATATATATTCAAAACATGGATATTATATGTTCCTTAATTATTTAGAAGGTATTAATTATCTGTGCATTGTAAGCAATTTTTAATGCATTTAACCATTATATGTGGTGATCTTAAATATACAAGCAAACAAAAAATAAATAAATATTTACATATAAATTTATGTATTCTATTTCTGGACAATCATGGTATAAAATTATACAATAAAAATGAAAACATATTTACGTGTTTCATGATACCAACAAAATAAGTAACTCTTTTTCCCAATATCTGGCAATCACATCATAGCGATTCCCCCCCCCCCCCCCTTAATATAGATACTTACACGATTCTTAATTCTTTAGACAAAGTATATATCTGTACATTACGAATGATTTTCAGTAAATTTAAACATTGTGAGGGCTGAACGTGAAATAAGGGAAACAAAATAAATAAACAAATAAATAAATAATTTTTATAGATTACATTATCTTAGAGAAACAGCAAGTTGGTTTTCTTTTCTTTCAATATCATGTATTCCATTCTTCCCGAAATAGTTTTTTCAAAATGTTTAAAACAATTGTTAGAAACTACAAAATATATTTTTCAGAATTTAAAAACAACAATCCGTAAGTCTATGTACCATACTCATATAAATAAATGCGTCTGTAGATATACGCACGTTCACTTTCTTGATTATATTTTTAAAAATGAGAATTTATACAATAAAATACAAAATTAAAATTATAAAATTACATTTAAGTAAACTTAAAAAATTTTCTAGATAAAGAATTTTTATATGAAGATGAATTAGTCTTGTATGCAAAGTTCCTTTCAACTTTTTTTTTTCTTTTTTTTAATAACGGGCAAAAAAATTTTGCACATATTAACAAACATATACTTATTTTATGCTCGCTTTAAGTGATATTCCCACAAAGAGATTTTTGTTTGTCTCGGATATAACAATTCATAGTTAGTTTTGACGATTCCATTTGCATTTAAGATCGATACAATCTGCTCCATAAAATCTATAATTATTTTAATCAGACTGACAAACAGTCTTCTACTAAAAATGAAATCAAAAATTGCACTTTCATTCATGTTATACTTAAGAAAACACAAGAATACAAGGCAAAAATGAAGAAATTCTCCATTGAACACAGTCATTGAAAGCGCCCCCTACAATTCTCTGGAGCGAAAATATGATTCCCTGGAAACAAAGAGGTTTCGATTGTTTGTTACAGCCGTATAAGGGAGATCGAGTTTGGCCGTGATTATAAATCTGATTTCCTTTCATAAAATCGTTTCAAAGTCATAATTGCGATAATGGCATAATTAAATATATTTAATATGGGCAATATCCTGCTCTGGGTACGGGAGAAGTCTTTGTTGTGTAAGAATCGGAAAATAAATTTTAAGCCCATTGCACCACTGGATAGAACTAAACATGTATATTTCTCTTTCAATTGTATATTTCCTTTTATAAAATCGTTTCGAGCTCATAATTGCGATAATGGCATAATTGAATGCATTTAACATATATTTTATGTGAAAAAGATAAAACTTCACATTTATAAAACCAACCGCATTTGCCACGTCTGACGGACAGTCATTCCGGGTAACTTTTGATCCACATGTACTTTATTTCCATATGCCATACCCTTATTTTAAGAATATTGTTGCAACTAGTAATGTAAGAGAGAAGAAATATTTGAATATAGATTATTGATTATAGATTACAATTGATTATATGTTGATATAGATTATAATTGAATACATTATGTTACATATAGATTATTGATTATAGATTATAATTGTATATTGATATAGATTATAGATTATAATTGTATATTGATATAGATTATAGATTATAATTGAATACATTTATAATCGATTAATTTAATTTCATTCGATTATATTTAATATCGATTTTATGCAAAAAAGATAAAACTTCACATTTATAAAACTAATTATAGTACCAGAGTACCACATTTGCCACATCTAACGGACAGACATTCAGGGTAACTTTGATCCACATGTTCCCTATTCCCATATGCCATACTCTTTTTGTAATCCTTTGCGGCGCGTTGGTATACCGGGGAAACCACTTAATTTTAATTACTAAACGCCACATTGGCGCTGGAATTTTGGTAAAAGAATTTACGGTGTATTGAATGGGTGAAATACAGCTTTTTTATTATTTACAAATAAAGTTGTTTTTAAATTCCGGTGTCAACCACTAATTTCGACAGTTAAGCAATGAATTTGCTTTGCGCCGCAAAGGGTTAAGAATATTGTTGCAACTAGGGATGTAAGAGAGAAGAAATGATCCTAAATTATTGTATGATTATCAAAAATTAACATATAATAATGATAAGAGCAGTAAAAAATGGAATTTTTATCCTGGTTCAAAATTAGATACTTATAGGTAGGGATATTTGATGTAAAATGTGCTAAAGTAAGATTTTTCAAGTTTCACATCAGCCTTAAAAACTATTTAAAGACTAGAATAACTTTAAGTCAAACTATAGAAAACAGAACTAAAATTGCTCTAAAACAATTTTAATGCCGTATTATAAATTTTGTACACACCGAATATAAACTTCAAATTTGGCCGTGACCGACACTAGCGTCTCATTTCTAGATGGTTTCCTATGGAAGAACGAAAAGTGAAAAAGTCCACTTTTTAATTGGGGTGATGTGCAGAAGTGGAGATATCTTTTTGCAGAATTCATTAGTTTTGCATCGATTATTTTATAAAAACTTATTAAAATATTCTATTAAATTCAATTTTTAATGCCATGTAAAAATCGGAATGAAAACACCTATATTTAAAAAAAATAATTTTGTACTTATCATATCATCAGCATCAAAGCAAAAGCCTTTTGTTTCAGAATTTCTGTCAAGACAGAGTTTCACACTCTTCCAAAACTAAGGATCATATTGCTAGGAACTACACGATATTTCTGCGATCAAAGTTTTTTTTAATACTTTTTTTTTTAATTTAAATGATTTGTTTAACATATTTTTTTTAAATAGAATCTTCGAGTTTTTTTTTTATTAAAACTATCTTTTGCAATTAAAAAAAAAAAAAAAAAAAAAAAAAAAAGACATGAATAATTATAGTTGTGCAATTATTTTTTAAATTTTAATGATTAAAATTTGAAAAATAAAAACTTTGTATTTGTTCATTCAAATTATTCTTTACAATTTAAATTACAATTTACTTAAATTGTAAATCATGTTTGTTATTATTATAAATGCTCAACGTTTTTTAAAAATATTTTTAAATTACAATTTTTTTTATCAAGATAATTTTTTCAATTTAATTAAATTTTTAAAACTAAAATTTTTGTGTTTTTCCAATCAAACTTTTTTTTTCCTTTTTACAATTTAAATGAATATAGAAAAATTAAAATTTCTAATATTGTCAAATCTTCCGCCGTTTCGAACTTACGATCTACCGACAACAACGTACAACGACGACGTGTCACAGAGATATTGGCAATGAGATCGAAATAGCCTGGAAAATTTGAAACAAATCCCAATTGTGTGAACGCATGGTTTCATTTCTGCACATCACTCCGGTTAAGGGGGCTCAGGGGTTGAAAACTTTTCAAAAAATCGATCTTTTTAATGATCTAATTTGATTATGCATTTAATTCTTTACTCAATGCAAAAAACCGCATAAAAATATTTGCATTTTTAACGGAGTTATAAGCATTTATGTATTAACACTTTCATAGCCGCATCCATATAATTTCAACTTTAAATCGCGTTTTCTTCAAAACTTGATTTTTGATGACTAACACCAAGATTTAAAAAAAAAAAAAAAAAAAAAAAAAAAAAAAAAAAACTATTTGATGGAATGGCTTTTTTTTTTTTTTTTTTTTTTTTTTTTTTTTTTTTTTTTTCATTCATATAACATCATTATCTAGATTATGAATGAATATATTTTAGATAGTTTAATATTTTGAGTATTTTTAATGGAAAAAAAAGTTGTATTTTTTAGGGGTTTTTTAAATTTTCAACTTTGAGAGATTTTTTAATACTGTTTTTATTAAGTGATAGCTATATCCTTAATTCATAATCTAGAATCTAGATTATAATGTTATATGCATGAAAAAAATAAATAAATAAATAAGCCATTCCATCAAATAGTTTTTTTAATCTTGGTGTTAGTCGTCAAAAATCAAGTTTTGAGAAAACACGACTTAAAGTTGAAATTAAATGTATGCGGCTATGTAAGTATTGATACATAAATGCTTATAACTCCGTTAAAAATGCTAATATTTCTATGCGGTTTTTTGCATTGAGTTAAGAATTAATTGAATAATCAAATTAGACCATAAAAAAAAAATCGATTTTTTGAAAAGTTTTCAACCCCTGAGCTTCCTCAAGTAGAAAACTTTCCCACTTTTCTTTCTTCTTTGTGTAACGATAGAAATCCTAATCGATCATCATACTACAAATGTTTTTGTTTTTTCTTTTCAATTTATATCACACATATTTACTAATATTTATGAATTACTTAATCTTAACGACATAAGCAGATTCTTGTAGGGTTTTATTGTTATTAAAAATAAATTATATCGTATTTTATTTATGGTGTGAAAATAAAAACTTTGAGAATGTTATTTCTTATTGATAAATATTTCTTTATTAAACGGTTTTAAAGGGAAACTTATTTGATGAAATGCAACCATGATACAATAAGCATAGCTTGTTTAACTATTCAAGTGGAGAAGAGGAAGGTCACTAGATTAATAAGTGATCTGGATCATGTATGCCTAGAGTATGGATTTCCGCTCACATAATTGAAGAGTTTAATGGAAGAATATGTTATGATGCATTTTCTTAAAAGTTTTTTTTTTTTTAATATTTTATGGATGAAAACGTTATGAGGTATTATACCACATGGTAAAGCTAAAATTCTACTTAGCATTAAAGATATGAGAGAGTATCTTTTAACATTTCATATTTTTTTTATTTAAAAAATGGTGAAAATAGTTTTTAATATTTAAGAATTAAATATTAATAATTTTCCTAGAAAAGTTAAGTTTTAAGTCATCTATTAACATTCAAACATATGATACTAACTTAAGAAGGAATTAAATAATTAAATTACATTAAAAAACTGTCACTTCAATTTTCTCGAATTACAGTTTTTGTTACATAAGATCTTTTCTTCCAATCAGATTTTCAGTCTCAATGTACATTTAACTCCGGCATTTATAAATTTTTCGAATACTCCCCTCCCATTTCCAAAAAAAGTTGTTATTATTAATAATCTTATAAATATGATACATCTTTAATCAGTTCTCGATTGCTACCTTAAATTTTAATTTCGTAATTCTCATGTCCCCATATTGATCCTAAAACAGCAATTTTGACAACTTGTTCTGAACCAATGCTTTATTTTTTCTCTTAATTGACAGCGTGTGTAAAACGTTACTTAATCAGATCATATGAGAGTAATTTATTTTCGAGTGATTACTCAAGAGGGCTCTATTGCTGCTGCAAAGACTTTTAATCAAATCCAATCTTTTCTTTAGTATACACAATGGACATTGGTAGGTCTCAGAAAAGTACGTCCACAGACGTTGCGATTCCTGAGAACGCAGAGCTATAAATCACGAAAGATCATCAGCCCCATTCATCATCGAATCAAGGTCAAGAATTGATTTTACTACTGTCAAACAAGGAAGCGAGCAAAATATTCTATTTGATAAAAATAATATAAATATAGGGTATGAGTATTTTTTTTTTCGATTTTACTGTCACTTTTTATGTATTTAATCTTTATGTCATGACCAAAATATTCCCTTGTCTCCAATGACAATAGTAGTACAGTGCCTAGAAGTATATACTTCTAGACAATGTAGTAGCAGTGTTGAATTCAGTGGGTAATCCTGGGGGAACATTTCCCCCGGAGCAATGGAATGTCTCAACAGAAGATTTGAAATTTTAGGCTTTCAATCATCAAGAAGTAAATTTTCCTTCTGGAACTCTACAATGACCTCTCCCGGAATTGCAGAGATCCTTCCCGGAGAAAAGAGTCTGAATTCAAGACTGGATCAGGGTATCTGGTACCGGCTTCGATTCTAATATTTTAGCTCTATTTAAGGCACCCTTATTTCATAGAATGTTATGCCCCGCCTTTTCAAAAAAAAAAAAAAAAAAAAAAAAAAAAAAAAAAAAAAAGAGGAGGTGGGGAAAACTTATATGAATTCATTTTAATTTCTTTTGATATCAACACTGCAATCGCTATGAAAAGTTCAAAAAGGTACCCGGGTACCCCGATTACGTTTTTTTTTTCTTTTTAATATTTTTGATAGTATAATGTAGTTACATTGAGGCTGTAACAAACTTTAATGATTGCGAAACTCATTAATTTAAGTACAGTGCAGTTTAGATCCAGATTAAAATTCGGATTTCATCATTCGATGGTTGAAAAGGCAGTAAAGTTATTATAAGCCGGACTCTGTGTAAGACGGAAATTTGATAAACTAGGAAAGATTTTAAAGCTCTTACAAATTCATAGACATAGAGTGAAATTTATCTAAAGCGTAATATTGTCTATTACGGAAAACTTTTTCTGTCCCGACAATTCCGCCTTAGACAATGTTTACTGTATATGTGTTTAAATTTTTAAAACAATAAATTTTTCAGGAATAAAAATAACTTGTTCTGAACCAATGCTTTATTTTTTTTTCTTTTAATTGTTTGTATAAAATGTTACTTAATCAGATCATATGAGAGGAATTCATTTTCGAGTGACTAGTCAAGACAGTTCTACTGCTGATACAAAAACCTTTAATCAAATCAATCTTTTCTTTGGTTTACAGAATGGATGGACATTAGTAGGTCTCAGAAGCGTACGTCCACAGGCGTTGCGATTCCTGTGAACGCAGAGCGATAAATCACGAAAGATCATCAGCTCCATTCATCACCGAATCAATTCAGGTCAAGAATTGACCCTACTAATGTCAAACAGGAAAATGAACAAAATATACTTTTTAATAAAAATAATATAAATATAGTGGTATGAGTATTTTTTCTATTTCACTGTCTACTTTTTATGTATTTAACCCTTATGTCAATGACGAACAATTGATGACATAATGACAATGGCAGTACAGTGCCTAAAGTATGTAGTTCCAGACTCTGTAGTAGCAGTGTTTAATTCAGTGGGTAAATCCTGGGGGGGGGGGGGGCATTTCCCCCGGAGCGATAAACTATCTCATCAGAAGATTTGAAATTTTGCGCTTTCAATCATCAAGAAGTAAATTTTCCTTCTGAAACTCTATAATGGCCTCCCCCGGAATTACAGAGATCCCGCTCTATTGACAGCGAGTCTAAAACGTTACTTAATCAGATCATATGAGAATAATTCGTTTTCGAGTGATTACTCAAGAAGGCTCTATTGCTGCTGCAAAAACTGTTAATTAAATTCAATCTTTTCTTTAGTATACACAATGGACCTGAGAACGCGGAGCTATAAACCACGAAAGATCATCAGCCCCTTTCATCATCATCGAATCAATTCAGGTCAAGAATTGACTTTACTAATGTCAAACAAGGAAGCGAGCAAAATATTCTATTTGATAAAAATAATATAAATATAGGGTATGAGTATTTTATTTTTATTTTACTGTCACTTATTAAACATTAATATTCCTGGACCCATCACAAACAAATTTTAAATGAAATTTCAGTTTTACAATTTTTGGAACTGCAAATTTTTCAACTTCTTAACATCGCACATTTTAAATTTTTACACCGTTGCGTAAAAAAAAAAAAAAAAAAAAAAAAAAAAAAAAAAAAAATAAAAAAAAAAAAAAAATAATGAAATTTGTTTTTAAATTACCGTAATTTCGGGTGTATAAGCCGCGGATCAAACAATTCTTTTTGGACCCAGAAATCTAATTTAGTAATTGAAGACAAATACTTACGGCGATCTAGTTACACTTATTTCCTAAAAAATTCTGGGTCGAAAAAGAATTGTTTGACCCGCGGCTTATACACCCGAAATTACGGTATTAATTTAAAAAAAAAATTATTACTCTTTTTGTCATTGTGGCAACAGAAGTATTCAGTTTTTGGACCAATCAGAAAACGAATAAAATAAAAAACAGAAGTACAGTCGAGCCTCTATATAACGAAATCCATCGTTCCAGTAAAAAATTCGTTATATAGAGAAATTCGATGTATAGAGTATGATGTTAAAAGTAGTATTTAATGTGTAAATTTTGAACAAATATTATTTTTGATCTTTTTAATTAAGAATTTGAAATGTTTAAAAGTATATATTAACCTAACATTTTATTTCTTACTTATTTAAGCAGTTTCAAAAAAGAGAAAAGACATTTATTTGAAAGCTTAATGAAAATCAAATAAGGAAGACTTACATAAATTTCAGAGGAAGAAATCTGTAATTTTTTGTTGTTTTGATTTTAAAATTACATTTGTTACGCTCTCAAAAAAAATTCTCAAATTTTAGCAAGGAATGAAAAATTGTAGTTGATATTTTCCTCCATTTGAAGGTCTCTCTTATGTGCTCTCATTGATTCCTCTCTTATATGTGTAACAATTCAATTGACTGTGTTTTGAGAAGGATGTTGAAAGGTGTGTGGGAGGTGGGATGAACTTGTTAGATTTAAAGAATAAGGAGAGAAGTAATATTTATATAAAAAAAAAAAAACCTCTCCACTGAACGATAAATCAAAAATAAGTGATGGAAAATTGATTCCATATGATTTCGAAGCTTTTACTTACCCATCATACGTAGTATAGGGTAAGTCTTGCAATCGTTTTGAAAATCGAAAAATTTTTTTTGACGGTTTTACACGTTTTAGATAGTGGAGATTCCGAAAAACATATTTTTAGAAAAAAAATTTTGCCGTCCGTCTGTCTGTCTGTCTGTCTGTAAACGCTCTATCTCCCGAACAAATTGAGATAGAGACTTGAAATTTTGTATGTAGTTAGTATGTAAGAATGGGACGAACCCTATTTAATATCAGCAACCTCGATTATCCGGAACTATTTTTTTCGGACTCTCGAAAAATTCGTTCTGATGAAAGGTATATAAAAATTTTCGAATTCTTTTGTTCTAAGGAATGGACTTAAAAGGCAATAAAATAACACACATTTTGCATATAGAACGAAGTCGATCGGATTATTAGTTGCCGAGATATTTGTAATCTTGTTTTCCACATTCTTCGATTTTTCATGACCCTGTATTTTATTCAAATTTCAATTCAGAGGTATATTTTAATTGGAAATGAGACGCTTAATCCGACGCAGTTAATTGTTAGTTAATAGAATTATTATTTTTGGAGTTATAAGGATGTTTCTTTTACGCAGTTCGGTACTACTTGAGTAAATTGGCGTTTTATATAATTTGTCGAAATTTGTACATCAGCAGTTCTTTTATATAGCATTACTATGTATATTAACAATATTTAAATTTTGTTTATGAATTGCAATACATTGTATAAATAGTTTCACATGTTTTATTTTCATATACATATCCATGATGGGTAAGTATTACGGTGGCCCCCAACGACTAGTTTTAAAACTGAATAAATTAAGATCAATTTATGAAAAAATTCGTTATATGGAGATAGATATTTCGCTATATAGAGTCTGTTTTTAATGTAATCATGCGAAAAGGGGACCGTTCTTACTAAAAATTCGTTATGGTTATATGGAGGAATTCGATGTATGGAGTTTCGTTATATAGAGGTTCGACTGTATTTCATTTTTGGACATTAAACTTAGACCAATCAGGAAACGAATAAAATTAAATAAGTTGCGGAATTCAACCAATAAAAAGTTTCAGGTATACTTTAGATTTCCCAATTCTCTACCGAGAACAACAACTATTTTTTCCAACTAAAGTTTAAAAAAAATAATAATAAAAAAAATTATCCATCAGGATGAAAAGAAATGCAATTTTTTTTTTCTTGCGAATTTTTTTTTCTTACTATTCTGCAATTTGTAAATAATAAAAGATATTTTCAACTTCAAATATCCTTAATTGAAGTTCCACATTTGTTTTACTTACCCATCATACGTAGTATAGGGTAAATCTTGCAATCGTTTTGAAAATCGAAAAAAATTTTTTGACGGATTTACACGTTTTAGATAGTGGAGATTCCGAAAAACATATTTTTAGAAAAAATTTTTTGCCGTCCGTCCGTCTGTCTGTCTGTCAGTCAGTCTGTCTGTCTGTAAACGCTCTATCTAGCGAACAAATTGAGATAGAGACTTGAAATTTTGTATGTAGTTAGAATGTAAGAATGGGACGAACCCTATTTAATATCAGCAACCTCGATTATCTGGAACTATTTTTTTCGGACTCTCGAAAAATTCGTTCTGATGAAAGGTATATAAAAATTTTCGAATTTTTTTGTTCTAAGGAATGGACGTAAAAGGCAATAAAATAACACACATTTTGCATATTGACCGAAGTCGATCGGATTATTAGTTGCCGAGATATTTGTAATCCTGTTTTCCACATTCTTCTATTTTTCATGACCCCGTATTTCATTCAAATTTCAATTCAGAAGTATATTTTAATTGGAAATGAGACGTTTAATCCGACGCAGTTAATTGTTAGTTAATAGAATTATTATTTTTGGAGTTATAAGGATGTTTCTTTTACGCAGTTCGGTACTACTTGAGTAGTTTGGTGTTTTATATAATTTGTCGAAATTGGTACATCAGCAGTTCTTTAATATAGCATTACTATGTATGTTAACAATATTTAAATTTTGTTTATGAATTGCAATGCATTGTATAAATAGTTTCACATGTTTTATTTTCATATACATATCCATGATGGGTAAGTATTACGGTGGTCCCTAACGACTAGTTTTACAAAATTAATTGGTTATGTATAATTATGTATTTAATAAAATACTTTTTATATCTATTAATGGTCAGTTTTAGTATAATTTTAAAACGTTGCATACTCGAAATCTTGCGGTAAAATTTCAGATTGTTTAACCCCTTGGGGACGAGCGACCACTATAGATGCCGGCACCGATTGTACTCAGATCCCGCGAGACTACAATTGATGCCGGCGCTGTTTGTACTCACATCCCGCGAGACTACCATTGATGCCGATCAAACGGAACGTTTTGTTTTTCACAGTTTAGCATATAAAAAATTTATCCTAATTCTATTTGAATGTATATTAAGGAAGAAGACTTTTCCTTAAAACTAGGAAAACTAATGAAAACTTTTTTTTTTTTTTTTTTTTTTTAATCCACGCAAATTTAATTTTTTATGGAAATACTACAATGGGAAAAAGATTATTTTTTCATCACGTCTTTGTGTTTCATAAATCTTTTTACGCGTCTAGTAAAACTTTATTTTTCTTTATTAGAAATAATGCTACTGAACTTCAGAAGGAAAAATTTGCGGTTAACGTAAGTAAGTGTATTATTAAGCATATTTAAGGTTACGAATGATAACATGAACATCTGATTCATTGCTTTTTTTCCCGCTCTTGTATCTCGATCAGATCGTAGTGGCAAAAACCGACGTCATTAATATAATCATTCTTGTAGAAGGAAAGGATTTATCTTTTTTATATTTTTATTTTATTTCAGGAGTGCTTCGCAATTAAAAAATAAAAAATAATAAGAAAGAAAAAAAGGGTTACACACTGATTGTGGGAGCTGATACGCTGATAACATTCTTTCTCAGTGCAGCTAAATTAAGAATATTTTTCTGCGTTACTGACCAGTTTTTTTTTTCTATAATTCTATATATTTATATAATATGCTTACATTACATGCTTGCATATATATACATTTCATTTTAAAAATTACTAGTAACATGAACAAAAGTTTTTAAAGAGTGTTTTAAGTTTTAAAGAGTATTTTAAAGTATTATTGTGCTTTATTCATTATTATTCAAGATTTTTTTCTTACTTATATATTAGATTATATGTTGACATAGATTTTAAAAGATAATTTTAACATCAACGAAAGTTTTGAAAGTTTCAAATCATTATTAAATTTTATTCATAATTATCGAATAACTTTTATTTGAGATACCTTATTATACGATATACCATATGGAAATATATTTTCTTTTTCTGAAATAATTTTAACATAAACATGTTTTGGAAAGGTACATTTTTAATTTTTACTCTGATTTGCACATCATTACTGATTATTATTCAAGACTGTTTGTTTGTTTTTAATTATGTGTTATATATATTTTTTTATTTCAAAAATATTATAAAATTAAACTAAGTTTTTTTTTTTTTTTAAATCCAATCTTACACACACACACAAATATATATATATATATATATATATATAAGTGTTACAAAGCAACAGTAGCAGGTTGTTTGTATGTTTTATTTAATATTTTTCATTTCTAAATAAATCGTTTTTTGTAAAACATTTATTTTATTTACTGAAAGTGTTAAAAATTATTAAATATCAAGATGGTTAGGCTTGTTTTTCTATTATAGCAAAATGTTTCATAGGTTGATATTTAACAGCCTGGTAAGTATTTTTCTGTCATGTTATATCATTTTAAAAGCTAAAAACAGGATATTAACTATTCATTACTTACATTTAAACATTTTTTTTTCAATTAAAATATCACACAATATACATCATTTTTTGAATAAATATGTAAAATAACATCAAATTCCATGTATGTGAATTTCAAAAAGTTTCATGCGAAAGTTATTTTTTTATTAATTTTTAAAGAATTTTTGACATGCGTTAGGCTTAACTGCGCGAAATCCTCCGGCCCAGAAGGTGAAATCGAATTTCCCCGCTCCGTCCTCAGATGCGCACTTCAAAATGCGCGCGCCGTCGCGAACGGGTTAAGCATATGAAAAATGGATTTAGTAAGTAATAATAATAATAATTGGTAGAGTAATAGGGACCTTTCTGTGTGCCTTCAGGTTAACCTTACTTGCCCAGGCGCGGATCCACGGGGGGGACGATCGGGGCGATCCCCCCCCCCCAAAACCAATGTTGAATTTAGACTTTTTTCCGGAAGGGATTTCTGCGACTCCGTCGGAGACATTCTGTTGTTCTGGAAAAAACGCGAATTTCTTTAAAATGTCGCTAAAAAGCGCTAGTTTTGTCAAAGTGTCGTCAAAATTTCGAGGAAAGAGCGCTACTTTCTTAAAAGAGTTGCAAAAAACTGCTAATTTTGTCATAGTACCGTGAAAAAGTGCTAATTTCGTCACAGGGTCGCGGAAAAACGCGAATTTTGACAGAGGATCGCACATAAAAAATCGAACTTCGACATAGGATCGCTGAAAAGGCGTGATTTTTGTCAAAGTGTCGTGTAAAAAGCTCGAATTTCGTCAAAAGTTCGCGGAAAGAGCGCTACTTTTTGCAAAAGGTTGCGAAAAAAGAAGGCAAAGGAACTCGGAAAAGTGCGAATTTCGACATAGAATCGCTGAAAAACCGTGAACTTCGACATTGGATTGCTGAAAAAGTGCTAATTTTGTCAAAGTGTCGCGAAAAAGCGCGAATTTCGTCAAATGATCACGAAAAGAGCGCGAATTTCGTCAAAGGATCGAAAAAAACGCGGATTTTGACAGAGGGTCGCGAAATAAACGCGAACTTTGACGTAGAATCGCTGAAAAGCACGTATTTCGAAATAGGATCGCTGAAAATTCGCGATTTTTATCAATGTGTTACGCAAAAAGCTCGAATTTCGTCTAAAGTTAGCTACTTTTTTCAAAGGGTTGCAAAAAAAGTGCTAATTTTATCAAAGTATTGCGGGAAAGAGCGAATTTCGTCAAAAGGTCGCGGAAAAAGCACTAATTTTATCAAAGGGTTAGAAGAAAGGTAGACAAAGAATCGCGGAAAAGTGTTAATTTCGACATAGGATTGCTGAAAAAGCGCAAACTTCGATAATAGATTGCTGAAAATGCGCTAATATTGTCAAAGTACCGCGAAAAAGTGCGATTTTCGTCAAATGGTCGCGGAAAAAACGCGAATTTTGACAGAGGATCGCGTAAAAAACGCGAACTTCGACATTGGATCGCTGAAAAGCAGGTATTTCGACATAGGATTGCTGGAAAAGCGCGAGTTTTTTTCAAAGTGTCGCGGAAAAAACTTCAATTTCATCAAAAGGTCGCAGAAAAATGAGCTATTTTTCTCAAAGGGTTGCAAAAAATTGCTAATTTTGTCAAAATATCGCAGAAAAAAGCCATTTTCTTCAAAGGATCGCGGAAAAAACCCGAATTTCGACAAAGTATCGCGGGAAAAAAATGCGAAATTCGTCAAAAATTCCAAAAAAAATGCGAATTCTGTCAAAGAGTCGCGAAAAAAAGCCCGAATTTAGTCAAAAAATCGCGGAAAAAAAGCGTATTTCGTCAGAAGATCGCAGTAAAACATCTTATTTGATCATTCATTTAATAATAACTGTACAATGAATGATTTCATGAACAGAAATTATGACTATGTTGATTCTATGTTTCTCAGTATCGCCCCCCCCCCAAAAAACGATCCTCTGGATCCGCCCCTGGCCTTGCCAGGTGTCCGGCAGCTGCCCAGGATCCCCGCGAGTTGAAGTCTTAGGCCCTGACCGTCTCTATACAATTCGATACCCTGAGTGAAATAATAATACTATTTTCTAAATTTGTCTTTAGCCGATCCGTTGACCAGTACTCTTTCCTTATCTTTCTTAGTTCCATGCTGGGAAACAATCACAAAAATACTGATTCGTTAATTTAAAGATTGGCTAGGATTGCTTCCTCTTGAGTCCAAAGCAGTGTTGAATTCAGGGGGTGGCCCAAGGGGACACTGCCCCCTTGGCAGTGTCCCCCCCCGGAAATTTTTTAATTTTGTGTTGTCAGTCAAAACGTGCAATCCCCCCCGGAACTCTACATGTATCCCCCCAGGGCCCGACTTAGATAGTGGGGAGCCCTGGGGCAAATATTATTAGGGGGGGGGAGCTTCTATCTTAAAATTTTTCATAAATTGTACTAAAGTGACTAAAACTGAAATTCATAACTATTGTACGTGTACATAAATTTCGTACCAAGTACTATTCACATCTATATACATAATAGCAGAAGAAAGAAAACTTTAAGAAATTATGGAATACAGTTTTTTTTCGATTATAGGAATATGAGGGCAAATGTGAGGCCTTAAGGCGGCATTGGGTGCGGAAACAAAGGGGGTAGGAGTAGAAAGACCCTTAAAATTGGAAAAAAAAAAGAATTTTGGTCACTTGACCATTTTTTATCATTTGACACTTTCTTAACGAAAAACTTATATCTATCCTTGGGGAGCCCTCTTAAACCGGGGGGCCCGGGGCAATTGCCCCGCATGCCCCTGCCTTAGTCAGGCCCAAAGACATTTTATAGGTAGACATGAAAAACTGTGATCTTAACTGAGGATTTTTGATCACAGCTGACGTACGGAAAAAAGTAAGTTTATAATGGAGTTTCGTATATGTTTTATATTTTAATTTACCTAAGAAAATGCCTTTATTAGTATAATTTTCATTGCGGATCATTAAGTATTATTCTTCCCTGTTTCATTTAAGTCCTTTTTTCAAAAGAATACTTTATTTTTCATAAGTTTTTTTAATTTTTCGTAAAGCAAGTGAATGTTATAAAAAAACATTTTCCAATTATAAAAATATAGTGTTACTTTTGTTAATATGCTATTTTTTTGTTACCTTTTTGCATAAAAATTAGATTTTTTTTAAAAAAAAGTAGATTTTTTAAAAAGTTATTTAATATTTTGTAAATTATTTTATTATGTTACAGTTGCTACCGTTAAACTAAACTTCTCTACCTATTATTTTTGTTTGTCAAACTTGAAAAAAGATGAAATTATAGTTCATAAATTTGCTATGTATTAGAATCAGTTGCTTAAACCAAGTTTTTATGTGCTAAACATTTAATTTAAACGGACGTTAGTATAATGAACTGTTAAATCAAAGGTAGCAAATCATTTGTTTCATAGGAGCTGATTGGTATTAATGCAGTCTTATTTTGTTTCGGTTTGTCATAAAATTGCTTTAATTATAGAATATTAAATCTCAATATTATCCGATAGAATATTTGTAATTTAAATTTAATGATTGTTTTAAAAATGAGCTGTTTTAAACTTGTTAAAATGCAAGTTTTTTTTTTCTTTTAACTAAATGAATTGTTATTTATTATTCTTTCATTGAACTTTGTTCATGTATGCAAAAATTTATATTTGTAAACTATTTTTTTCCTCATTTCCTGATAGGCGAAAGTTATAAAAATTATGTACATAGATGTATTTCTGACGTCAGCACTGCATCCTGCATTTTAATATTTGCAGAATTTAATTACAAATTAATAAATTAGTAAGGCATTTTTTCATTATCATTCCAATTTCATTTCAATTTCATTCAAAAATTCTTAGTATTACAATTGTATAAGAGTTATTTACAAATATAAACAATAATTTTGTTGATTATGTGATAAAATGTGCCAACTGACTGTGAAACTGCAAAAATACTTTAAATATTAAAAAACAAAAAATACTTCTTGATACTCAATTTGTTGCTTGGTTTGATGCAGTGGTATCAATCTTTAATTTTAATCTTAATCTTTAATCATTTGTAGAACATTAATCTCTACAAATAAAAATACTGTGCTTTTATTCAATTTTTGGATTTTCAAAGTAGCTGCAGGTTTATTTCTATTAAATTCAATAACAATTTATTTTCATTTTAAAAATTCCTTTATTAAATGTTTTTTAATTAAAAAAATTTGTATTTAAAATTAGACAATTGTGTTGTACAGCGTTGAATTCAGAGGATGGTCAGAGCAATGGAGTAACTGCCCCCCTCCCCTGGAAGATTTTAGATTTTGTGCTTTCAATGGTGAAAAGGGTGCCATTTCCTTTCAAAAATGTATACTGTGCCCCCCCCCCCCAGAGCCACAGAGATCCCCAGTGCCGAAACTAGAAATCCCTCCCATAGAAAAGTATCTGTTTACAGATCAAATTCTCTGTAAAAGTCATGCCAAGTAGTAGTGGGTTGTATTTGTACTTCCAGCCATACTCTGTTTACATGAGTAGATTTAGTTTTTTAGTGGAAATTGAATATGAGCTGTTAATTCATTTAAAAAAAGAGCAGAAGCTGTTGCTGTTGAATACAATATGAAGTAGAGAATACCTCCTTTTACTAACCAAACTTTTTAAATTTCCAGAGTCCTGAATGAAGAACCCTCAATGAGAAATCACAATTTGTCGTGAAAATTGGCAAGGAATTACTTGTTCTTCAATTTATATTTCTTTTTTGGTAAGTCATTAAAATGCAAATACTTATATATATTAGTACATATATATCAAAATAAATCTGCATATATATTTTAATAAGAGCAAAATGCATTATGTTGACCCTTACTTTTGGCTCTTATGCTTGGTGGCATTGGTTTGTTTACAAATTTGAAAGTATAAAAGCTGTGAAATTTGTACTTTTAAAATGCAAGGTTTTGCTGACAATGTTATTTATTTTTTATTTTATTCTTATAAATTTAAGAATAATTATATGAAAAAAGAAAGACAAAAAATTTATCATTCAATTATAAGACGTATAAAATTGAATTATGTACATATTTAAAATTTCTTGTTTAATGTTTCAAACATAGGTACAAACATGTAAAGTTAGTGTTTACAAGAAATTAATTTTTCTTTGTTTTATGAACAGATAATTATATTTGTGGTAATGAAATAATTCTAATTGTTATGTAAAATGCTCATGAAATCATGTACAGTAGACTCCCTCAAATCCGCACAGCTTGGGACCAGAGGTTTTGCGGATTTTAGAATTTTGCGAATTTCTGGTCATTGCTTTGTTTACATTAAAAAAAATAATTTGAATGTAATTAATAATGAAATCAAAAGTATAATAAATGCATACAATATACTAAAATATTTAAAAAAAAGTAAACTAAAATAATAAAAAACTTAGGTATTTTTTAAAATGATTAAAATACTAAAAGGAAAGGTAAAGTTAATAATCAATAATGTACAATTAAATATTCATTATAAAAGAGGAAATGTGTTTTTTCTAAATTATTCAATGAAACTTGCCTCATAAAGGTACATTACTAATTCACATCAGGATAAAAAAAATAATGGAACTTTATTTCAGGTTTAGCCAGACATAATAACTAAAAAAGCTTGATTTATACATAAATATATTTGGTAAGATTGTGATTACCAATGGTATTAGCAATATCTTTTATTTTTTCAGAAATAAATTATTCTTTCTTTATGAAAAAACATGAATTCAATAACCTTAACAAAAATTATAAATTAAAAAATGGATGGAATTGATATAAAACTGAAAAAATAAATTTTTGCATCTATATTTGAACGGAATGTTTCATTGTTTACATCCGTAAAATATGTGCGGATTTTAGAGAGTTGCAGATTTTAGGAGTGCGGATTTGAGGGAGTCTACTGTACATTGTTATTAACGATAACTTTTCAAATAAAAGTTCTGTTGAAACTAATTAAACTACTATTTTTAAACCACTTAGTAATGTATAACTTAAAACTGCAAGTATTCTTTTATCATTTGATGTTTATTTTTATTTTTCTGTCAATTTTTTGCTTAAAGTTTCAGTATATAATTTCTAAAACATCAAAACTTTTAAAACATAATTTAGTTTTTAATCATGTTGGCATGACTATTGATTGACTACTGTAAGATTTGTTTAAATGTGCTTGAATGTATATCATATGCATTGTTATTCATCAGTTAAGTGTGTTAACTTTTTTAAGCAATCAATTCTAATGTGGCATTTAAAATATTGCAAAGATTTTTACAGTTACATGCAAATATTTCTAATGGATGAAATTTTTCAGACACCAGCATAAAATTAAGCTATTTACTGAAAAACAAAAACATTTTAATATGGGTATCTAAAATTGTACATTCAATATAACTTTCCTAATCTCAAATGAACTTAACCTTCCGTTGGGCGCCCATTGTAAAAAGTATAACGTCTTATACTCTTAAAGTATGCACTTTCTTCTTTAAAACAAAATTCAATCCGTAGAGGATGTTAATAACCATATTGGATTCTCTTTTTCCACTTTCTGAAATTATTTTCTATTTCAGATTGCACAATTAGTTGCAACTATCATTTCAATCTGTTAACAGTGCATGAAATGTACAAGGTTTATCTGCAAACAGCCTTCAAATAAGCAAATCTTATGCTTGATACGTGAAGCAACTAATATAGATGAAATATGACTAATTCTGTAAATCCGAAATTACTTAAGGGTGTTCTTAAATCAAAAAGGGCAACTTTGTGACATGCTTTAATTTATTTTTATTCAGAAATACATGATACTAGCAGGGTTGTTATTCAGAAACTGTCTAGTTGCACTCAATTTTCTGTTTTTTTAAATTCACAATAGACCTTTCATAACAAGCCTTCAAAGTTGACGTTTTTGAGCCCATTTCCCAACAAAAGCAGAAAAAACGGTCGAAAAGCGGGTGATCATGTGATCAAAATAGCTTAAAACTGAATAGATATTTTAATTATCATAAAATAGAAAACTAAGTTCCATTCAAAATCGCTTCCATAGTTAGGTATTCCAATTTTATAACTTTCTGTTAAAAAATGAGTTTGTGTCAAAACATTTTGCACTTGTTGAGCAAAGCAGTTAAGAACACCTTTAATTATTGTTTAGTAATTCCTTATTAGTTTTTATTTTTTGTGATTGTAGTGGTAAGAAACTTTTTATATATCTAAACGTCTGCTTTAATATTTATATTAAAATAAGTTTTGTGGAATATTTTCATAAATTGTGATCAGAGATAACTTATGATATTTGTAAGTTAAATTATTTGTAAAATTAAAATAAAGCAGCAATGATTTATTCTTTTTCACCTGTTGTACAATTTGCAATACACGCCGGTTCATGTGATGAAAATTTGTGTGCCCGGCGAAAGGTTAATATCAAAATATTAATTTAAATTGTATGACATGCTATAATTATCACTGGAGATACAAGTTCACTTTTAAGAGGGTGGATTGAGTTATGAAAAAAGATATAGTGTGGAATATTTATGATTTCTTCCACGGGATTAATATTAGCAAAGTGTCTTTTTATTTGAATGAAGTAGCCTCTTAATCCTACAGTTAAAAGCATTTATTTATTTATTTTTTTTTTTTTTTTTTGTAATAATTTGTTTACACAAAAATAATGTTATTGTTGGAATATTATCTTTGTAGCACAGGTGTTTTTAAATTATACTCTAAATTTATGAATCTATTTAAATAAATGATAAACAGAAATAATTTCCTTTTTTTTTTTTTTTTTTTTTTTTTTGAAAACTTGTAAAGTAAATGTTATTATTTAAATTTATTTCCCTTCTTAAAGGAATTCTGTTTCATAACACTGTATAATAAACTTAGAGTACTTTAACTCTTACACAAAAATGGTTTCAAAATAATATTAAATCAATGACAGTTTTCTTTTTACAAATTTCTCATTTGCATTTGTATATTTTTATTTATTTTTATCCGTTTTGCATAGGTTATTTGAGATCAATGTCGAATTGGATATTGTTGTACTATTTTGTTTTAAGATGGTTTTTCAGAAGAAAATTTTGTTTCAGAACTTGTTCCAAAATTAAAAAAGCCTTCAAATGGAAAAAATCTGAAGGGGAGGGGGGGGGGAAGAATTTTGGTTACATCAGCCTCAAGTAACAAATGCCGAAAAAAAAAAAAAAGCTTAAAGTACCGAAATGCAAATAAGAATTTTGTAGAGAACACTGTCGTTGGTTTAACATTTAGTTCCTGCACAATCTCTCAGCAACACCTACCATGCTGAGAGGGGCATATGTCTCCTAAAAATGCCCGGAAATGAGAACTAGTGAGTTACAAACATTTATTGTGGCTGTAATGGGATTATTTTTTTAAAATAAAAAAGATCAGATCTTGAATTGAAAAGTACAGTGAAACTCGTTTAAGATACGCCTGCTTAAAATACGATCCCGCTTAATATACGAATTATCTTCGGTCCCTTGAAAACTGCCTATTAAGAGCCCACAATAGTCACAGGAAAAGTACACAAAAAGACCCGGATGACCATGTAAAGTCTATGGGAGCGTTCTTTTCTAATATCTCGTTCAAATTTTAATAATTTTACATGATTTTTTTTGCATAAAATAGTTCAGGATGATCCACAACCGGGCTAGTTTTTACTTTTTTGATTTTGGTTTTAGATTTTTTTAAAAAAATTACTTTAATTTTCAAAACCGGTTCTGAAACTGAAACTATCATAACATAAAAAATATGTAACCAAAATCAAAAAAGTAAAAACTAGCCCGGTTGTGGATCATCCTGAACTATTTTATGCAAAAAAAATCAGGTCAAAATATTAAAATTTGAACGAGATATTAGAAAAGAACGCTCCCATAGACTTTACATGGTCATCCGGGTCTTTTTGTGTACTTTTCCTGTGACTATTGTGGGCTCTTAAACCCATGTAAAATTACCCGCTTAATATGCATTCGCATAAGATACGATCCCGCTTAATATACGAAGAAAATTGGTCCCTTGATGTCAAAAAACCCGCTTAATATACGAAATGGTGCTTATGAAATCAGTATATCGCGTGTTTTTAGGACAGAATATGTAAAATCTCAATTATTTTTCATAAGATACTTTCTTTTAACTTTTTTTTTCTCTAAAATATGTTCTTTTCCACTGCTTTTGCACGCGGAATTCTGATAGACTCCTTTTACAACAAAATACAAAAACAACAACCTCTTTTATTTGTTTTACCATTACACTTGGGAAGTGGATGGATCTGAAATTTCATTGGTTGCTCCCTCTCCTGATTGAATGAGAAAGTTGTTAGTGAAATCCATCTATACTTTTATGCTTTTTATTTTTTGTATCGCTTATCTAGCTATTTTTTATTATTATATTATTTTTATTACTATAAATCGTCCTCCGGAGTGCTTTTTTATGAGTTTCTTTTTGTCACTTACTTTTTTGGGGCACTTTACAAAATATTAACATCACAGAGTAAGAGCAGTAGCAAGAAGAATACAAAGATATGGACTTTTTGGCAAAATTAACGATCACGTTGTGACAAGTGAAGTTCGCTCTATTGCAGATATAATCACGAACGTCAAAAGTTCCAATTAACCTAGGTCTTCAGAAAGAGTTAGAAGACGACGTAAATGAAGAAACAGATGTACCAACCATACCATCATTCCCAACTGTAATGAGATCGTTTAGCTTACTGCAACTGTATGCCTCTTCGATGGATGCTGGTCTCTTCGTTGAAAAATTTTCTACCACATCAACAAGGGAGAAAACTTCCTAATAAATTCTCGCCTAACGTTGCACCAAATCAAGATAACTTTTTCTCAAGAAACTAAAACTACATCGTGATTTTTATAATGTATCTAATGATTATTGTTCCTTGCATACATTTAGTTTGTCTTTCAAAAAATTATTATGACAATTTATTATTCTTCGCCTTTAAGTATGTAATGTATTTTAGTTATTTTTTCTAAAGATTAACAAAATTTTCATCTTATTGTCTGTTTTTTAATTTGGCAGAGAATACTGTATAAAGGCATTTTAATTTTTTTACTGTACAAACAGATATTCAATAAAATTTTGGAGAAAAATAAAATTATTCTTTATTTCAATCAATATCTTAAATTCAAATTTTCTAGAATGTCTAAAAAGTGTTAGTAATGGGTAAAATAAGAGTTATAAATGGCTAAAATTACGTTAATAACAATGTGCACTGTCTTTAATATGCATTATTATTCGAGAATCTATGAAATCCGGATAAGATACGATCCCGCTTAAGATACGAAATGCTCTCGGTCCCTTGATTCGTATCTTAAACGAGTTTCACTGTAGTATTTATTCCAAAAATTCAAGATAAGCAGGTTTGGAAAAATTCAACATATGCAGATTTTCAACATAGACAAGTTAGACTGTAATATCAGTTTTGACTTTCCTGAAAGCTATTCTGCTTGCCTATATTCTGCCCACACAATAAGTTTTTCTTATTTCTAAATAGTAAATACAGTACTCTAAATACATTACAAAGCTTTCAGAAATTTTGATGCATAAGCAATAAAGATTTTCTTTTTAATAGAACATGAGTGTAAGTTATTGTATTTCTGATATCTTCAAATCTAATATATTCTTTCAGTTTGAATGAGACATTTTTCTTTTTGTCTCGCTAAATATTTATGTATAAATTTTAATATATTTTGATTTTTTAATTTATGTACAGTTTAATTCTATTAATGGAATGATTTTTTTTTTTTTTTTAAATAGGTATATCAAGAAACATTCTTTTCAGACTTGATGTTAGTACTTCTTGATCATACCAACTGAACATTGATTATCCTGCTTCTTTACAAAATACTGCCTTAATAGTTCATAATTTACATAGTTTATTTTTACAGATATTTCTTTCAGATTAAAATTTAAATACCTGTTTCTGCAGATCAATAAAATTTTCTGCAAAGCATACTGTCATCATCATATGCCATTGTAATACAGATTGTTTTATTTAATGTGTAGTAATCATTATAGTATTCAATAATAAATTTGTTCTGTAATAATATTTATAACAAAGAAATTTTGTTTCTCTAATTTGTACTTTCAAATAAAAAAAATTTATTAAAAATTTGCTGTTTTCATGTGAATATATTTTTATTATAAATGTCATTTTCATTTCAAATATTTACTTGTTTATCATGTAAACCAATAGTGCAAGAATTGTTTTTAATTATTTCTTTATTTTTAATAACAAAATGGTTAAGATATAAAATAACTAGCTGACCCATGCAGCATAACCCAGATCTGTGATGTATGAACCCCACATTAGAATGATTTTATATTTTTAATTCCATTTGGTCTAAATTTATACTTTTAAATGAAAGAATTCGCAAAAACATATAGAGTTGAAGATACATGCTATTTTGTGCAATTTTTGATTTTTGGAGTCTATGAATTGAAGTTGAGTGAAAATATCAAAATAATTTGTTACTTTTTAAATAACTATTTCTTTAAAATGTCAGTTGATATAAAGTTTTTTAAACAGTGATAATTTTCACCTAAGGCGAACATAGTTTTGCCACTCCCTCCTCTCCTTTACAAAGAACAATTTACTAAGTTTCTAATAGCGAACTATTTTGAAATTTAAAATACTTTTCTAAATATTGATTCATAAAATCTTGAAAATGGAATAAAAAAAAGAAATTTAAAATATTCAGCTTTATACAGGTTTCCATCTTAGCAGTAGCAGGTATAATTGCTGATATTTTCTCTGACAAAAATATAGAATTTTTTCATTCAAGACTGAGTTCTATTACAGACAAATTTCCTTTTCAAAGATTTTATGGCAAGTTTTATTACAACTGAAGCATTTAAAATTGCAGAATTAAGTTACTACATTAGTCACTTTGTGGTAAAAATATGAAAGCGTTCTTCACAAATATATATATATATATTCATGAGGTGCTTGTGATCGATATTTAATGTTCTGTATTTATACTTTTTTGAGTTTGGAAACATTTATCTCTTTTATATCCAGATGCTTTCATTTTTGGAAGATAGTTTTGAAATGATTCTGAAATCTAAAATATGCTCATATTAAAGCAATACAACCAAAGTTTAAAAAATCCAAAATCCAAGTTAGACATCAACCTCAAGTATCATGTATGTATATATATAAACATAATTTAAGCAAGAATTCTGAAAAAAAAAAAAAAGGCTTCTGTATGTTTAACATTAGTGTACGAGTGTGAGACTACAGTAGTCATCACATGAAGAAACTAGAACGTAATTGTTAAACCTATGTGAGCATTTTTTTAAAAAGTTTATTTGCATAGAACTAATGTTGAATTCTAACAGCGTTTGTATTGTATTTACATTTTCTATTTTGATTGTAGATTAAAGTTCTTTAACCTTTTTGTTAGTTTTACATTTGGATTTTCTCACTGTAAGACGATTTTATCTAAATTTCATGTATACGTATGTAGAAAAAAAAAAAATTATTTTAGGTGGCACAAATGCCAACCAATTGAAAAAATCCCCATGCAATTTCTTGAACCAGGTCAGCATAGCAACTGACATTCTACTGACTAAACTACATGGAACGATACTCAGCCTAGAATTTCTCACTCAGAGTAAGGAGATTTAAAAAAAAATGCAAGAAATTCCTTACCCTGTGTTCTCGCTATAAGTTAAGCTACAAATGCAGCACATGATGGAATATTTTCAACGAGCCACCGACATGAGGCAAATATGAAACTCAAATAAAACCAGCATCAATTGAATGTATTGATAATGCTTGGAAACTTTTCTGCAAAAAAAAAAAAAAAAAAAAAAACTATCTAAATTTAGAGGGGTAATCCCACTGATTTCCCATTTATACTTATCCAATGAATTCCCAAAACAAATCTGGGAAGCACCTTATCAGAATGAACCTACATCCAAAATTTGAAGCCAATCAATAAATTCTGTGTGAAAAACGCATTAACCTAAATTAAGGACAGTTACCTCCCATTTTTTCCTTGTTAGACTTGCCAATGAACTCTCAAAATAAATCATGGATTTGTCCTCATCAGAATGATGCTATGTACAAAATTTCAATGAAATCTGATAAATTCTGTAAAAAAAACATTTATATAAATCAAGCGGAGTGGCATTAGCCCCCCCCCCCCCATTCTTTATACTTATCCAAGGAACACTCAATACTTGTCATGGAGGTGCCTCATCAGAATGATGCTATATCTAAATTTTCAACAAAATCTGATAAATCTGCATGAAAAACCCATTTATATCTATTAAGGAGAGAGGCATTAGACTCCCTTCTCGTTATACATATCCAATGAACACTTAATATTAATCAGAGGCACCTCATCAGAATGATCCTATATCTAAATTTTGAATAAAAACTGATAATTCTGCAAGAAAAACCCATTTATATCAATTAAGGGGAGGGGCATGTGCCCCCCCCCCATTCTCCCTCTTTGTTCTAATCCAATGAACACCTAATAACCATGGAGGTGTCTCATTGGAATGATCTTATATCTAACTTTTGAACGAAAACTGATAATTCTGTATGAAAAACCCATTTATATAAATTAAGTGGAGGGGCATTAGCCCCGTTCCCTTTCTGATACATATTGAGTGAACATAAACTAATCAGGGAAGTGCCTTATCAAAATATACATATATCCAAAATTTCAAGTTTATCTGATATTTTTATCTTGAGTTACCACATTACGCACGTATAGAATGTTTGGTCACATAAGCTCTTAGGCTTTGATAGCCTGTGAGCTAAAAAACTGGATCAACAAGAAGTCTTACCCTTGGCGAAATTCTAAAATGGAGGGCATGCATATAACATTATCTAGATTATGAATTAATATATTTTAGATAGTTTAATATTTTGAGTATTTTTAATGGAAAAAATGTTGTATTTTTTAAATTTTTCAACTTTGAGATATTTTTTAATACTGTTTTTATTAAGTGATAGTTATATCCTTAATTCATAATCTAGATTATGATGTTATATGCATGCAAAAAAAAAAAAAAAAAGAAAAAAATTAAGCCATTCCATCAAATATTTTTTTAATCTTGGTGTTAGTCGTCAAAAATCAAGTTTTGAGAAAACACGACTTAAAGTTGAAATAATATGGATGCGGCTAGATCATAAAAAAAATCGATTCTTTGAAAAGTTTTCAACCCCTGAGCCCCCTTAGAGATGTATATAAAGATGCAGTAAGAAACTTGTAACTACATTTCAATTAGCTACTGATAATCATGCCTCTTGTATTTTTAACGACTATTATAAAGTACCCGTTTTATTTCAACTATGACGTTACATTTTTCCATTTCATTGAAAATATTATTTTTCATTTTTTTTACTTCTAATTATGTCGCCATTTGAGACAGAAAAATTCTTGTTAATGAAATATCCATGTTTATTATATAACAGAAAATATTCTTATTTCTATTTCAAATATGACGTCATATTTATTTCCTTTTCTTTTATTTCTTTTTTCATTTTTTTGCATGGAAATTGCTCAATTTAAAATTTATTGCCGCTGAGAAATTATTTTAGGTTTCTGTTTTATTGGCAACAGGAAAGGAAAATGGTTAAATTTTAATTAAAAAATGCCTATTGATTCTGTATGAAAAATAATGAAATTTTGAATTATCAAGGAAAATATTTGAATAAATCAAAGATTAGCCTATGTTCATTTCCGGGCTTTAACTTATCTGTATGCAAAGATTCAAAGACTTTAATCTATTTGTTTTGATGCCAAATTCATTCCAATTTTCGGACACACTTTCACATTTATAGTATATATAAGATAAGTAACGTTTCTGTTTATGTTACATTATCCTTCGTAATTTCAAAACAAAAACATTGCTAATGTAGCATTTTCATGATCGTCAAAAAAAGCAATAAACTGCCATTTAAGGCACTCATGCAGTGGAAAACAACTTAAACATACATTTATTTAAACAAAATTTCATTGAAAATCATATACTTGTCACGCTTTCTTTAAATTTTGAAATATTCATAAAAATATATTAAAAAAATAATGTAAAATGATTCAAATTTGTTAATAATGACGAAGAAATCCAAATGCCCTCCATTGAATCAGAAGCTCGGCTGATATCTTCCAGTTGGAGCACTTTTGTTTATGTTTATACTGAGAACTTGACCTGAGAAAAGATTGGGTATAGTTGCAATAGAGTATTTAACACATTAAGTGCCACATTAGTCATCAGAGACTGATACTGAACTTTCCATTCAAATCAAGTTTTAACTAATTCTGGAATTTCAGCCATGAACTTGATGAGGTGATTGTCTTTTTGTGCTACCACCTTCTATTCATAATTAATCAAGTAATTTAAGAAATAAAAATTAATTTTTGCTCAAATCTGTCATTTGGGTGATTTTTTTTAAAACTAAAATCCTTAGAAAAAGATGAAAGGAAACTAAGTACTTGTTTTTTCTTCCCCAGCTAATTTTCAAAAAAATATTTATCCTGCTATGTAGCTTTATGGCTTATAAGAAAAGTTGGATTGATTAAAATTATCTCTCACTTTACAAATTTATTAATTCATCATTTATCTAAAGCTTTACTTGTAGCTTCTGCATAACATAGATTTTGCATTTTTCAATAATGTGTAAAGTAAATGAAACATCACAAATAAAGAAAAAAACTACATAAAAAACAGCATGCCACACTGTTTTTTAGTGTTTAAACCAAATGTTTTTTTTTTTTTTTTTTTTTTTTTTTTTTTAACCATACTATATTTTAAAAAACATTTTCTTTAAACCACAATCTTTTTATTTAGTCTAGGTACCTCTTACCGAATATTCGTTATTTGGCCATATTATCAAATGTCAAACTGTTCGGTTAAGACAAATATGAAACTATATGGCCTGCAGAATATTCGGTTTGGTCGAATATCAAAGTATTCAGTATATCAGAAGTTTTTTAAGTAATCAGACAAAACCTCTTAAAAAACATTTTTTAAAACTATTCACAATTTCTACTATTAACTGTCAATTTATAAATACAGTAGACTCCCTCAAATCTGCACATAATTTACAGATGTAAACAATGAAATATTCAGTTCAGATGTAAGTGCAAAATTTGACTTTAGTTTTATATATATTAAATACATTTTTTAATTTGTAATTTTAGTTAATGTTATTAAATTCATGTTTCTTCATGAAGAAAGAATAATTTATTTCTGAAAAAAATCAAGATATTCCTGATATCATTGATAATCACAATCTTACCAAATATATTTATGTATTAATCAAGCTTTTTTAGTTAAATCTAACTAACCTGAAATAAAGCTTCTTTATTTAATGATCCTGATGTGAATTAGTAATGTACCTTTATGAGGCAAGTTTCATTGAATAATTTAGGAAAAACACATTTAATCTTTAAAATGAATATTTAATTGTACATTATTGATTATTAACTTGACCTTTGCTTTTAGTATTTCATGGCTGCCAACTTCTATGCCTTTTTACAACCAAACAAACCCATTCGAACCAGAAATTTCATTTAACAAGTTAAAAGAGTATGCAATACTACAAATCTTGAAATAAATACAGAACGTATATTATTTAATAAATTTTCTGGTTAGAAACGCATTTTTCTCATTTAAAAAGGCATAGAAATTGGCAGCTCTGGTATTTTAATCATTTAAAAAATTATTTAAATTTGTATTAATTTAGTTTATTACTTATTTTAATATTTTAGTATATTGTAAGCATTCATTATACTTTTGATTTTATAATGAATTACATTCAAATTATTTTTAAAAAAAATATGAACAAAGCAATGACCAGAAATTCGCACAACCTCTGGTCCCAAGCTGTGCGGATTTGGAGGCGTCTACTGTATATTTTAAAAAATCTGAAATAAAATCATATTTAAATAAAACAGAATGTTTTTACATTATTTATTTGCTGTTTGTAATGCATAAATTAAGAAAATTAACCATGAGAAGGATTAAAATGATGATTAATTAGAATTCTCATGGGAATAAATGATTTTCAAATGCAAGCTTCTAAATTTTGTTTAGTTTAATAAATAATCTGTTGTTTTTTCTAGTGTTCAGCCATGGGGGTGATTTTGGGGTTAAAACCCCTCACAGAGCTGAGAATGTTCGCTATAATTGTCACTTATATGAATCAAAACCAAACATAATACAGTAGAAGATCTATATAACCCAAACCTAAAAGCGCAAGGTTGTGCGTTATATAGAATTTTGCGTTATATGGATCACATATGCGTCATCAAATTTACCTCATAAATATAGGCAAATATGTCTGAAACACATCAAAATACATTAGAATTACCTTTGTACTGCATTCCTTATCCAGATTATAAATTTTTCTATTATTGCGATCATTCAACATTTTGTTAAACATGCGTTTTAAAAATGGTCCAGATACACCTGGACCCAATTTATTCATTATATTGCTCATTTTCAAAAACATTTATTGTAATAATAATTTCTTTCCTTTAAAAGTTCTTATTTAAATGTTTTGGCACATTTCGAATCCGCTGCTTTATTGAATCAGATTTCATTTAATTACGTGGTAAAAATTCTAATTAAAATTATGAAAGTGTCTATGACATGGATTAGTTAAGTGAAAATTGGTTATTTGAACTAAATCACTTTTCTGAGACATATTATGCTAAAAAAATGATGATTTCCTGCCATACAGATGCTCCTTGAGTTTAAATATTATACAGTGAATATTCTAATCAGTGATTCCATTAACCAGCAATCATCTTTAACAGAAACTCAACCCCACCCCCTAGAACTGAATTTTGGCTGCGCCACAGGCTTTTTCCCAAATAACAATGTTTAAAAAAGTAGAAAAACTTTTGGGGTTGATAAAAGATATCAAGGCAGACAATTTTTTTGTTCAAGAAAAAATATTCGTGTTCAACTTATTGAGTTACAAGTAAATTTATATCTCATCTTATTTGAGGTGAAACTATATTTTTGTTACTTTAACAATAATGAAGATATCATAACTATATTTTCAACTGACATGATTTGATTTCAGTGAAATATGATATGACGAGAAGAGCTGGAAAATGACATCATTCATAGGAAAAAACTATGAGCTAGACATTACTTTATTAAATTTCAGTTGATGCTATTTGTAATGTGTTACTGATCAAAATTCGGCCATTTTGAATATCATATTTAATATAAGCAAAATTAATATAAAACAAATGTTGCTAAAATATCCTCATTATTGATAAAGTTGTGAATAATTATTCAGTTTTGGCCTATTTCGCACTGTGTATATATTTGATTGAATATATTGTAATATGAATGGAATAGATTGAGATTTTCTCATTAAAAACTGTTTGTCTTGACCATATTTTCGCCACTGAAAGTTTCTTGCCAGATTTCAAGATCCTGAATGTTTATAATCTCTGAGAATGATCGTTTATTCCAGATCCAGATATTAATGTAGGATGCTTTTAAAAACTTTTATGCTAAATCGAAAGAAGTAGAAAAGTTATTTTTATTGAATTGCCGTCATTTGATTTTACTGTTTCTTTAGGACAAACAGTAATAAAAGAAACTTTCATTTTGATAAACAAGAGCTTTTTATAAGTAAACTTTATATTGAAAAAAAAAAAATGTACCTTGAGTTATTTAAAAAAAAAAATAATTATGAGACCGGATTTTTTCTCCCTCATTTTTTTAATATTTCTCTTTTACTTTAAAATGCTTGTTTTAATTTGTAGTGAAGAAAATGAAATTTATAATTTTATTAATTAAAAGAGTCTCATAATTCTTTCTTAAATAACTTAAGGCAGTTTTTTTCAGTATTAAGTTTACTTATAAAAAGTTCTTGTTTATTAAAATATAAATCTCTATTATGAAATATTATGTATGATTGTTTTAAAAAGTAACATTTTAATAGCTTTAAACTTTGAAATATAAAAAGTATTCAGCAGCCAAATATTCAGTATTCAACTAAATACTTACTATTCGGCTGGACGAATATATGGTATTTGGCATAACAGTTACTATTCAGCTAGCCGAATATTCGATTCACCTGTTTTCCAAACATTCAGCCAAAATCACTATTCAGTGTGTCTTAGTCAAAAAACATAGATGTATATTAATATAAAATGTATGTAAACAATAAATATAGACTTGAAAGCCAAAAAAAAAAAAACCGCTTGGAAGTAATTTTAAATAATGGACAAACAAATAAATTTGTAAAACATTAATAAAAAATACAAATAAAATATTGAATTAAAAAGACCTGATGACGTTACAAACACGTTTAACATTTTAATGGCAAGTAAATTTGACATTTATGATAATTCATTATTGGATTTAATGTTGCAGATTAGCGACAGTTTTTGGGTCGAAAGGTTAATCAAGTGCGTGTAGCAATATTTTTAATAACTGTATGAAATCATACAAAATATCAAGTGGGAGAAAAATATGTATTATGAAAATGTAAATGTTTTTTTAATAAGAAGGAAAATATATACAAATAAAAATAAATGTAGAATGAGCTTTTCTTCTTTGAAATTCTTGGATCTTTCACTGTTAAACAATATATCACATATTATGAAAAAGACAACTTTTTTCTCAATTTGTGCTACAAATAATAATTTTTAAAAGCATACATTAAACGCCAGTAAATTTGATAATTCAACATCAATTCTCACAGAGCAGAACCTAGTGAGAGGCAGGATTTAAAAAAAAAAAAAAAAAAGGAAGTTTATGATTTTTTTTCTTTAAAAGAGAATATGAACATGAAATAAACCAAGCTAAGAGTGTTTTCTCAAAAACTAGCACACAAAAGAATTTAGGTATCAGTATAAAAGACATACTATAAAAACAAAAATTAGCATTTATCCTTATTTTTCTCTTTCAAATGAAGATTCAGAACAATATATTTTTTCTTCATGAAAGGGAGGTGATGGCCTGGCTAAGCCACTATTGGATATTCATAATAATAATGTTAAACATGAATGTAAATAAAAAGAATCTAACAATTATTTTTTTTGGATCAGGAAAGTTGAGGACAGGGAAAATAAGTCATTTTAATGCAATTTATTCTTTCCTGATACTGTTATTTTAAATGGTATTTACAATCATTTTCTTATTTAAAAATTCATTAAGATAAATTTTATGTTTTTTTATTCAATATGATTACAGAAATAAAAAATTGCGTGAATTAAATTTGAAATCCCATGACTCCCCCCCCCCCTCACTCATGGGTACTCAACAAAATGTTTTTTCTCATCTCTTTTCTCAATGAATGCAATAAAAGTAAATAAACAACAATTGTAAAATAAACAAAATTTCAAAATAATCTCAAAATAGCTTTTATTTAAATTTAATTACAAATAAATCTGACATATTAACAACCTAATAAATCGCACACAAATAAATTCTACAGCGGTAATAAAATAAATCAGCATTAAATTTAATGCTTCAAATAAGATAAGCTAACTGTAGCAAATAAATTACTTTATACATTGTTTGAATCAAACGCTTTCTATGCAATAATTATGAATATTACATCTCTAGAGATCGTATATTCTTTAACAATTCTGTTTCAATACAAATTTCGCCTTTTTTTCGATTTATAAGGCATGTTAAAATTAGATACTATGTTTCAAACATACCTCTATAAAATTATTAATAAATCGCTTTGTTTAACTGTATTTCAAAAAATTTAACATTTATAACGTAAAATTAGATATAAAAATCAGTATGGCACAAAAAAATATGGCGTAAACTTCGTGTTTTTTGATAAAAAATATTTTCTTTAAGCTCTATCTGGCCATAGCACTAAATAATTCACAGTTGCCGTACTCACCTCGCGGTTGAGGTGTTTCAAGTTACTTCAGATGGCTGCCATGATATCCCATGCATTTGAATAGGGATTTCATGTCTATTACTTAAACGTCTTTGGTCAGGCCCTGCTCCCCCCGGAGCCACTGAAGTCTCTCCTGGAGGAAAGTGTCTGAAATCTGCACGTTTGTGACTTGTTGCCACAGAAAAAAATACTAAATCTATATTACTTAAAATTTTAAATCGTTAGATTGGCAACATCGTCGTCTGTCGTGGGAGAAAAAATGCCGGTGTTTGTAAATAAGTCGTATTTCCGCGCAGTTATTTGAAGTGTTTTAAGAAAGCACAGTTTCCTTGCAACAAAATGTAAGGCAATTTTCACTATTCGAAAGCTCTTCCTTTGAAATAGAATTTTTTATTCAAATTTTAAATGTTTGTCGCAAAAAACTGAACTTAAAAATTGCTTCTATCAAAAAAATAAACTTAAAAATAAATAAACACCGAGACTTTATCTATGTATGTAACTGCCTAGAATTAATTTTTATTTATGATCAGAAATAAGAATTTTTTTTAGTTGATATAGTTTAATATAGTTTCTTTAAATTAAAATTCTGTACGATATTTGCACTTTAAAATGTAAAAAAATAAGAATAGGGCTTGCGTGGAAAGATTAGAGAAGGAATGGCTACCTCTCCACACATATACACACTAAATCTTTAAAATAGTTAATAAAAGATTTCCTCATGCAAGATTTAATTGCGAACTCAGAATACTTTGAAAAACAAGCATATTTCTCACTTATGTACAGTGTTCCCCAAAAGTGATGGTACACTTAGTAATTTTTGAAAAATATGAAAATTTCACCAAGAATTAGAATCGTATAAAATTAGTTAATAAATTGATATTATTAATTAGCAGTCTTTGTTACATTAAACCATGAAATGTTAATAGAAATTTCCCTTGAACATACTGAAAAAAGTATTATAAAAATATTATAGTTCAAAAACCTTTCCACCAAACACAAAAGTCATGGTACACTTGTAAAAATTTAAATATTTCACTCATTTCCATTATGGATGCAACGATCATTCGGCCTATCCACTGAATATTCGGCTTCTGCCGAAATGTTTTATATTTACTCAGTAAAAGTTTTTTAATTTGACAATTTATTTTCATCATATACAATAAAAATTTTATTTGAAAATCATTAACACTTTTTTTTCCCTTAATGTTCATACACTAAATGTGTTTTATCTTACTCATTTTTATCATGTAAAATTTTTTATGTTGTGTCAATGCGTACAAAATGTATCTGTAATAAGCTAGCTACCATAATTTATTAAATTTAAATTTAATCTTTTCAAATTGTTTTGTAATAGAATAATCTAATTTTTTAAGCCTAGTTGGAAATTTAATATTTAAATCCTTTGTTACGTAAAAAAATATTTTTTCCAATGATATTTTTAACAAGACTTATAAAGAATACAAATAAAAACAATAGATTAAGTATGGATGTATGCGTAAGAAATATTTAAATCATATGCTACAATACTAATTTATTTTTGAAAAATGCGGTTAAAAGTTAAATATGATTTAAGTAATTTTTTAAAGGTGGTGTTATTCCTTATTAAACAAAAGAAATGTAAGTACTAAATTCTTTTAAATAGTATTTGTATGTTTTACATTACTATTTAATGTAGATCTACTTTCATCTGAAACTTCAAATTTATTTTGTCTAGTCTTTTCAAAATTTTGAGATTATTTTAAAATTTAATACACAGACTCTCTGAAATATGCACCCTAAAATCCACACATAATTTACAGATGTAAACAATGAAGCATTCAGTTCAGATGCAGGGATGAAATTTGACATTTTTCTTTTTATGACATTTTCCATGTATACTTTAATTTGTAATTTTAGTTAATATTACTGAATTCATGTATTTTAATAAAGGAAGAATAAATTTATTTTAGAAAGTATTTAAGATATTGTTGATATTACTGGTAATCACAATCTTCCTACCATATATAATTATGTATTAATAAAACTTTTTTTGTGTATTAAGTCTGGCTGAAGGGTCATTCCACATGAATTCAACCAATGGGAGTTGCATCATAGTCACAGATTTTTTTTTAAATTTTATCATAGATAGACATAGTAGTGAAACCCTCAAATCTGAAATTTAAAAGTAATTTTCACAATATTGGCCGAGATATGGCCATTTGAAAACTGGCCATTTTTACGAAATGGTGGCCATCTTGGAATTGTATCACTGTCTAAATATGGCCATAACTTGACAACTAATGGCTCAAATTTTATATATCTGGTACCAATTTGAAGCTATTTGTACAAAGAATGAATATTTCACATCAAAACAATAATAAATTTTCATTTTTTTACTTTTTATTATGTGCAAAGTGAAAATTTCACCGCAAAAAAGGGCAGATTGTAATGGCTCATAAAAAAAATGAATCATCATGAATTTTTCTGAAACTTGGTAAAAACGTTGCTCCATCTGTGTGTTTTAAATTAAAAAAAAATTGGAAAGGTAAAATTTGTTGTTTTAAAATAAATGGTTTTTTACACATAAGGTGTCATTAACCAAATAATGATATTTTTAGAATCTGTAAGCATTCCTGATTCAAAAAATAATGGTTAAAATAAAATTTTCTAACATCTAAATTAATGTAAAAGTATAATCAAAACCTCATTTGTACTAATTTTGTAGAAATCTGCCCCCTCCCCCCCCCCCCCCCAAAAAAAAAAAAAAAAAATTAGACAATTCAAAAAATTTTACACTGGAAAAGATAAGAAAATAATTAAGGAATATAATGTATAATTATAAAATACCTATAAATGCAGTGCATATATATATGATAATTTACTTCACATATAGGGGCGAGTGGGGTGGAATGGGACAGTAGGTTTTTCTCTTTAAGTATCA
The DNA here is from genome assembly GCA_964019185.1 of Maratus speculifer. Lineage (NCBI taxonomy): Eukaryota > Metazoa > Arthropoda > Arachnida > Araneae > Salticidae > Maratus > Maratus speculifer. The sequence continues at coordinate 80,141,825 of OZ025303.1, forward strand.
TTCTAAATATTTCATCAATCACACATTAGGTGAAGTAATGGTACCCCAATCTTCAGTTGAAAAAAGTAGCTGATTTACTTAAGCTTGCAATTATATAAAGAAAAAGATTATTTCAAAAATGAAAAGTAAATTTAGTTCATATACTTTTTACGCTTTCTGTATAATGATTTGATTATGCATAGATGTAACAGTTTCTCTATATATGGAACATTATACTGTAAAATTAGAGAGGTAAAATTTGTTGTTTTAAAAATGGTTTTCTACATATAAGATGTCATTGACCCAAATAATGATTATTTTAAAATCTGTAAGTATTCTTAATTTAAGAAATGTTGGTTAAAATGAAATTTTCTAGCATCTAAATTAAAGTATTGTGTTTATATTATATAATTCAATAAAGAAATATCAATTTTCAGTTATTTACACTAAATATTTATTTTTACAGTACTTTTTATTTCATTTCATTCACAATATGATAATATAATTCTCAAAACATATTTACATAAATATTTTAAATACCTTACTATGGAATGCATGAAAAAAAAAGGCACATAATATTTTCTCCAGAAATGTTGGAGAAATACTAGCTGTAAATTACAGAGTTAAATTATTCAATTGTGTAATTTAAATACAATAAATATATATAAATGAGTTAATTGAGTTGACATTTGTTATTTTTTGTTCACACTGAATTAAAATTTATATGAACAAAAATCTAGATATGATGAGACAAAAAAATAAATAACAATAACATAATACAAATCCAGGGCAAAACATTGAATATGATGAGAAATAAGCCAAAGTTTAAAATTACACATGGAACAAATCTAGACAAAATAAGAAGAAAATATTTACTTACATGCATATAACTTTATAATATAGCAGTTTTTTCTTCGGATTTAAGCTAAAATGGATTTAATTAGTTTTAAAGTTTAAAAATAATGCTTGAATTGTTCGAGTTTCCTCTGGTGGAACAGTATATGTTCTTCCTGTAGCAGTTAAAGGAATAGACACTTCTTTTATTATTTGTTCATACGGAATCCAACATCTGAGGATTTTGGCCATGAATATGAAGAATTGGGGCCATTAGGATGCATGAACATAATTTTATAGTCGTTCAGTTCTTCACAGTAATCTAAAATTTTCCCAATCCACCAATTTATCCCATATACACATGCAACATATTGTTCACTTTTAAATGTCAATGGTCTGACAATTTCACTGATTCCCAAAGGAATTACTCAAGTTTCTTGGACATTATGATGCAAGATTACATCATACTTTAATTATAGCCAATTAAGAAGCAGATGAAGTAAAGCAGCAATCTTTTCTTTAAATTGCATCAGCTCATATAGAACATGATGCAAGATAGCATCATACTTTGATTATAGCCAATTAAGAAGCAGATGAAGGTACAGTAGCAATCTTTTCTTTAAATTGCATCAGCTTATATAGAACATGATGCAATATTACATCAGCTTATAGAAACATAATGAAATTTTTACATCATGTTTTGAATTCAAAATTTAAAACTTTGAATTCATGTTTTGATTCTTGAAATAATCTTTTTCTTTATATAATTGCAAGCTTGTGTAAATTAGCTACTTTTTTCAACTGAAGATTGGGGTACCATTCATAGGAGCCAACTTCGGTCCCAAAGCTGGGTCTGCCAAAAAGACAGTTGTTTGACGGGGGGATCTCATTCAGTTTTCCATCCTCGGGAATTTTCAAAAGTCAGAATTCCGTCCTGTGGCCATGATCACAATACATATATATATGTGACGGTCAACTGATTTGATTTTTGCCAATAATAATAATAAAAAAGCACGGTGGCTAGGGTTTTAATTGATATTTTAAACAGATTTTTTGGCATGCGATTGCAAAAAGATAAAAAATAAAATATAAAAAAAAAAAAAAAAAAAAAAAAAAAGGAAAAGCGCATGAACTGGAAAAATGAGAAATTACTTAAAATAGCTTGTGTTTAAACATGTGCTATATTAAATAAGATTATTATTTAAAAAATAAATAAAGAAAAGAAAGAAAAAAAATTATACTTTTCAAATGCTGCTTTATTTCAAGAGGGAGGGAAGGAAATCAATAATTTATGCAAATACTCTAAGTAATTTTAAACTAAAAGTTTCTATATTAAGTCCATAATTCTGATTGAATGTTTTTTACACATCAATCTTTGCTAGTTGTCCAATCACATGTTCATATACTTTACTCAAAACATCAGTTAATAAATATGGCAAGATAATTACGTATTTTTCTCGAGTTTTTTTTGCCGAAATTTGCATTTTTCTCGCGATTTTTCGCCGAAATATGCATTTTTTTCGCGATCTTCCGCCAAAATCAACATTTTCCCGCGATCTTTTGCCGAAATTAACGTTTTCCCTGCGGTGTTTACCTGAAATTAGCGTTTTTCCCACGATTCTTTAATTGAATTTGCATAGTTGCCAACTTGAACGATTTCGCCGTAAAATGTACGGATTTTTTTCTAAGTGTGCGGTTGTATGGATTGTACGGTTTTGCGCGCGAAAAAAAAACGATTGCAGAGAAATGCAAATTTTGTGAAAAGCGCTCATTTCGTCAATATTGTGTGGAAAAACGACGATTTCGTCAATGTTTTTATCAACGTACTTTTTCAAAAGATCGATGAAAAACACGAATTTCCTGTGCGGATCACGAAAAAAACGGCAATTTCATCAAAATATCGCAGATAAAACGCTAATTTCGTCTGAAGACCGCAGAAAAATATCGATTTCGTCTAAAGATTGCGGATATAACACCGATTCCGTCAAAAGATCGAGGGAAAAAACGCAGTTTTCGATAAAAGATCGCTTTAAAATATTTTGTCAAAAGATCATTGAAAAAAGATCGATTTCATTAAAAGATCATGGAAAAAACTCAGATTTCGTCAAAAGATCGCGGAGATAAAACGCTGTTTTCAAGAAAATGTCGCGTAAAAATGCAACTTTTGTCAAAAAATCGTGGAAGAAAACGCCGACTGCATCAAAAAATCACGGGAAAACGCCGATTTTGCCAAAAAATCGCAGAAAAACCGCCGATTTCGTCTGAAGATCTCGGATAAAATGCCGATTTCGTGAAAAGATTGCGCAAATTTCGTGAAAGGGTCACGGAAAACAGTGAATTTTGTCAAAGAAGTACGGGGAAAATACACATTTTGTCAAAAAGATCGCTGAAAAATGTGCATTTTATCAAAGATAACAAGTAATAAAGCATAATTAATGCTGGAAAAATATACTCTTCCTCCCACTCCCTCAACTGCTGTAACCTTTCAGGAAATTTGCTGTGAATTTAATATGCCATTATCTATCACAGATCATGCAGGGCAGTTTTTTGGAAACACGTTCCCAAAGTATGTAATTGGAAAAACATTTTCTTGTGTAACCACATGTTTTTATTTTTCTAAATGTTAAGTAGGAAAATAAATATAAAAGTAGCATAGAAAATATTGTTAAAAAAATATTACTTTTTGCATTGCATATGCATATGTTATGCATCTTTAAGCATGTAAGAATACACCGTGAAAATTTTAAAGACAGACCAATTGACATGTTGGCAGGTATGATTTTGTTTTTTCCCTGCTATCTTTGAACGAAATTTGACTTTTTAACGCGATTCTTTGCGTTTTCCGCCTATTTTTGATGAAATTCGAGTCTTTGTCCATGATCTTTTGCCGAAATTCGAATTTTTCCACGATCTTTTGCTGAAATTTGCTTTTTTTGCGATATTTTCCCGAAATTTGTATTTTCCGCCAGTTTTTTAGCTAAATTCCGATTTTGTCCACGATTCTTTGACAGAAAAATTGCTTTTTCTCTGCTGTTTTTGAATAAAATTCGAGTTTTTCCGCTTTTCTTTGCGTTTTGCCCGCAATTTTTTGACAAAATTCGCGATTTTTTACGATTTTTTTGCCAAATTTCGCATTTTTTCTGTGATTTTTTGACGGAATTTGAGTTTTTTTCGCGATCTCTTGTTAAAATTTGCATTTTCCATCTCAATCTTTTACCGAAATTCGCGTTTTTCCCTTCGATTCTTTGACAAAATTTTCTTTTTCTTCACTATTGTTTGACGAAATTCGCGTCTTTTGTCAAAATTCGCAATTTTTCAACAGAATTTGCGTTTTTTCTGCAATTCTTTGAAAGAATCTATTTTTTCTCGCTATTATTTGAGAAATTCTTATTTTTCTACGATCTTTTGCGAAAATTCAAGTATTTCTCTCGATTCTTTGACAGAATTTGCATTTCCCTCCACTATCTTAGAACGAAATTTGCATGTTTTCTGTGATTCTTTAACAGAATGCGCGTGTTTCATGCTATTTAATTACGAAAATTTCCCCGATCTTTTAACGATTTTCATGTTTTTTCTACTATCCCTTCACAAAATCGACGCTTATTCACGATTCGTTGATGAAATTGGCTTTTTTTCCACGATCTTTCGACGAAATTGACACCCCCTCTCGCGCCCATTATTCTTTGGTTCCCGTTTATTACGCGATCTTTTGACAAAATTTTGGTTTTTTTCGCGATCTTATCTACAAATTTTCTGATTGATGACCGATTTTTTAAAATTCCGGAACAAATCACCCCCGTCAAATCACTTCCAGCAAAAAATTGAAAAGTGAAAAAACACGGAAAATCACGAGTCTCATGCCTGCATTTTGCAGGGTCTGCCGAGATATTGCAAGGTCTGCAGATTTTTTTCAGGGTCTGCGCGGCAGACCCGCAGACCCGGAAGTCGGCGCCACTGGTACCATTACTTCATCTAATATGTGATTGATGAAATATTTAGAATGATACATAAAGAGAAAAACCTACTGTCCCATTCTACCCCACTTGCCCCTATATGTGAAGTAAATCACCATATGTATGCATTGCATTTATAGGTATTTTATAATTATACATTATATTCCTTAATTATTATCTTATCTTTTTCAGTGTAAAATTTTTTGAATTGTCTAATTTTTTTTTTTTTTTTGGGTGTGGGGGGGGGGAAGGGGGGCTGGAGGCAGATTTCTACAAAATTAGTACAAATGAGGTTTTGATTATACTTTTACATTAATTTAGATGTTAGAAAATTTTATTTTAACCATTATTTTTTGAATCAGGAATGCTCACAGATTCTAAAAATATCATTATTTGGTTAATGACACCTTATCTGTAAACAACCATTTATTTTAAAACAACAAATTTTACCTTTCCAATTTTTTTTTTTATTTAAAGCACACAGATGGAGCAACGTTTTTACCAAGTTTCAGAAAAATTCATGATGATTCATTTTTTTTATGAGCCATTACAATCTGCCCTTTTTTGGGGTGAAATTTTCACTTTGCACATAATAAAAAGTAAAAAAATGAAAATTTATTATTGTTTTGATGTGAAATATTCATTCTTTGTACAAATAGCTTCAAATTGGTACCAGATATATAAACTTTGAGCCATTAGTTGTCAAGTTATTGTCATATTTTAGGCCGTGGGGCGATCCTTGAAAAGAGGCTTAGAAACAGATTTCCGTTGCAACTTTGGGGGGGCAACTTAACTTTACATTTTTATGCTATAAAATGTTCTTAAACATTGAAATTGTCAAAGTTCTGGACGTAAAAGTTGCTCATTAATAAGAAAATAAACAAAATATATAACGAACTATTTTCGCATAACATCTAACAGTCGATTGGCTCAATCTCTCCCTTCGCTTACGTATTAACCAATCGGAAGCGTCCGTTTATGAATTCGCCGTGGATAGCGTAAAAGACTAGCGAAAATTTCACTTTTTTTGTTTAAAAACTAACTTACATTGCTCCAAAATGAAATATTTTGACAAAATAATTTTGAAATCATATGCTATGGCATATTTGCAATTTTAAAAGTACACCAAAGATGATTTTATCAACATTTTACTCTAGATTTCCATCTCAATTTTATTTATTGTGACTTCTTTAAGTACTAATATCAATCAAAACAGCCGTATGTCCCATTATGCAAACTGTACATCTGATTTTTTTACATATATTCTTCATAATATTGCAGAAAAAAAATATTTTTATATGAAAAAAATATTTTTATTTTTTTTATTTTTATTTATTTTACAAATTTTTAATATTTGATGGACAATTTTATTTAAAATATGCCCGTGATGGATATCCTTAAAAAATCTCTTAAAAATATTTTTTAATTAATAATTATATTTCAGTTTTTTTCAACATATTAATCTATTCATTCTCATAGTCTCATTTCCAATATTAATCAAAATTTAATTTAAATAATATAAATATATTGAAACAATTAAGATTCCAGTAATGGATGCCCCCCCCCACAGACACAAAAAAGTAATAAATAAAATTGTTTTATAACTGTATTTAGTACCAGAATTTAATGAAAGCTTACTAATGAAACAAAACAGTTATTTTCAAATAAATTTAGCAATTAATTAGTTAGACATTTGTGAGAATTATTTATTGTTCAACTTAATTATCGTGATTATCACATTATGAATATTTCAATTATTTTAGATGTTTTAACTTACTAAATGTCAGGGAACTATAGAAATTAAATTGAGAGAGAGCTGAAGGAGGAATAATAATAATAAAAAAAATTGCAATAGTTAGTTTTGCATAGATTCATATTTCCCACTATTTTTAATATTTGATCTTCTCAAAACTATTTGGTATATTAATCGTAGTGTTTAGTATTACAACTATAAAGAAATATACCGTGGTATAATAAATACATAAGGTTGAAATTTAAAAAATATATATTTAGCTTTTGGTATACTCATGCAGCATGAAAACTATAAATTTTATTCAACTTGACATCCATTTTTAAAAACTTTCAACACATTTTCTTATTACTTACCAAGATTTTAAAGTTGCTCAAAACCTTTTCATTATAAAATTTTTAATTTAACAGATTTTATAGTAAATTACTTCATTCGAAAATAAAACACCTTCTGTATAATTGTAAACAAGCATTAGTTAAAAAAAAAAAAAATCTTACATACTGTGTACAACCAAAGCATAATTTAAGGCATGTTACATGAAGTGAATGTTTTTTTTTTTTTTTTTTTTTTTTTTTTTTTTTTTTTCAGTTGCAAAGTATTTATTAGAAATTTAATTCTATCTTAAATATAATTTTTCTCGGGCCATTTTTGCTTTCTGCTTAATATGGCATTAAGATAGCATTAAAATCATAAAAAAAGATTATTGTCAAAGAATTATTTGATCAGATTTATAATACAGACTTACATTGTTTTAATTTTTTAATGAATGGTGAAAATGTGCATTCTATTTTAATGTTTAGTAGCAGATAATCTGAAAATTTATCCATTGAATTAAAATTATGAATGTAAACACTGTGGTTATTATGAAGAAAGGAAAGGCATTACAGAAAAAGTCACAGAACTAAAGAATATATATCCATATTTTCATTGTGAAAATTTCCATAAAATATTTTTGTTTGATCTAACATACTCATCGATCAATTACAAAATTAAGATACATTACCACATTTATAAAAAAAACAACAGTTAGGAGCTAAAGTAAAAAAATGTAGTTGCCATATGGTGATTGCTAACCAGTGCACCTCTATTTTGAAATAGTAGAAACTGCCAGATGTAATCATAGGATTTATCACAATAAATTAGTTTGTTCTGCATAACTTTACATTCATATTTTATGCTTCACCTGGCAAATATGTCTCATATTTTTTAAACAGGTTCATTTCTCCACATGTGTACTACATCTAATGATACGGCTTCAGATAAGTACATTTATCTCCGCCACATCCATTACAATATATAAAACTAAATATCCTTAAAAAAAAGAAAAGGGGGGGGGGTTTGTTTATAAAAATGTTTATTTGAAATGAAAGAAAAATTGTCAGTGTTAAAAATCAATTTATTCATACAAAATCAAATATATCATGCAAATAAAATAATAATAAACGGATACATATAATAAATAGTACACTCCCTATAAATTTCAAAGATCAGGATAAAAAGTTTTGTGGATTACAAAATTTTGCAGATTACAGGTCACTTTTTGGTTTACATTCTAATGTTTGGCATTTATAAACAAGTATAGTACTAATAACATTGTAAATCAGTACCAAAATGAAAGAAATTGCTTTTTTACATTAAAAAAAAATTATATACAGTACTATGCAAACATTTAAATAATATAAAAATTACAAAATTGACAGAAAACAGTGATGAATGAAAGGGTATTTCTGATTGGATTATCATTTGTCAATTCGGAGGAATGGAGATTGAAACTCCCCCTCCCCTATACACCGTTCATTTCTTATAACCCGGCTAAATTTCAGCATTTCAGGTTAATTTCTGTTGACAGTGCTATCGATCCACATCAACTTTGAACACACTGTGCTTACATAACTTTTCTATTTAAAAACATTTTATAAAATCTACATTTTCAGTCGATTTTGGTGCTTATCCATTAATTGTCGTCTAAGCAGTATGAGGAGGTCAAGTTTCTTCGGCGAATTCATTATACACACTTTATTTCTTATAACTCGGCTAAATTTCAGCATTCCAGGTTAATTTCTGTTGATAGTGCTATCGATCCACATCAACTTTGAACACACTGTGCTTACATAACTTTTCTATTTAAAAACATTTTATAAAATCTACATTTTCAGTCGATTTTGGTGCTTATCCATTAATTGTCGTCTAAGCAGTATGAGGAGGTCAAGTTTCTTCGGCGAATTCATTATACACACTTTATTTCTTATAACTCGGCTAAATTTCAGCATTCCAGGTTAATTTCTGTTGACAGTGCTATCGATCCACATCAACTTTGAACACACTGTGCTTACATAACTTTTCTATTTAAAAACATTTTATAAAATCTACATTTTCAGTCGATTTTGGTGCTTATCCATTAATTGTCGTCTAAGCAGTATGAGGAGGTCAAGTTTCTTCGGCGAATTCATTATACACACTTTATTTCTTATAACTCGGCTAAATTTCAGCATTCCAGTTTAATTTCTGTTGATAGTGCTATCGATCCACATCAACTTTGAACACACTGTGCTTACATAACTTTTCTATTTAAAAACTTTTTATAAAATCTACATTTTCAGTCGATTTTGGTGCTCATCCATTAATTGTCGTCTAAGCAGTATGAGGAGGTCAAGTTTCTTCGGCGAATTCATTATACACACTTTATTTCTTATAACTCGGCTAAATTTCAGCATTCCAGGTTAATTTCTGTTGACAGTGCTATCGATCCACATCAACTTTGAACACACTGTGCTTACATAACTTTTCTATTTAAAAACATTTTATAAAATCTACATTTTCAGTCGATTTTGGTGCTTATCCATTAATTGTCGTCTAAGCAGTATGAGGAGGTCAAGTTTCTTCGGTGAATTCATTATACACACTTTATTTCTTATAACTCGGCTAAATTTCAGCATTCCAGGTTAATTTCTGTTGACAGTGCTATCGATCCACATCAACTTTGAACACACTGTGCTTACATAACTTTTCTATTTAAAAACATTTTATAAAATCTACATTTTCAGTCGATTTTGGTGCTTATCCATTAATTGTCGTCTAAGCAGTATGAGGAGGTCAAGTTTCTTCGGCGAATTCATTATACACACTTTATTTCTTATAACTCGGCTAAATTTCAGCATTCCAGGTTAATTTCTGTTGACAGTGCTATCGATCCACATCAACTTTGAACACACTGTGCTTACATAACTTTTCTATTTAAAAACATTTTATAAAATCTACATTTTCAGTCGATTTTGGTGCTTATCCATTAATTGTCGTCTAAGCAGTATGAGGAGGTCAAGTTTCTTCGGCGAATTCATTATACACACTTTATTTCTTATAACTCGGCTAAATTTCAGCATTCCAGGTTAATTTCTGTTGACAGTGCTATCGATCCACATCAACTTTGAACACACTGTGCTTACATAACTTTTCTATTTAAAAACATTTTATAAAATCTACATTTTCAGTCGATTTTGGTGCTTATCCATTAATTGTCGTTTAAGCAGTATGAGGAGGTCAAGTTTCTTCGGCGAATTCATTATACACACTTTATTTCTTATAACTCGGCTAAATTTCAGCATTCCAGGTTAATTTCTGTTGATAGTGCTATCGATCCACATCAACTTTGAACACACTGTGCTTACATAACTTTTCTATTTAAAAACTTTTTATAAAATCTACATTTTCAGTCGATTTTGGTGCTCATCCATTAATTGTCGTCTAAGCAGTATGAGGAGGTCAAGTTTCTTCGGCGAATTCATTATACACACTTTATTTCTTATAACTCGGCTAAATTTCAGCATTCCAGGTTAATTTCTGTTGACAGTGCTATCGATCCACATCAACTTTGAACACACTGTGCTTACATAACTTTTCTATTTAAAAACATTTCATAAAATCTACATTTTCAGTCGATTTTGGTGCTTATCCATTAATTGTCGTCTAAGCAGTATGAGGAGGTCAAGTTTCTTCGGCGAATTCATTATACACACTTTATTTCTTATAACTCGGCTAAATTTCAGCATTCCAGGTTAATTTCTGTTGACAGTGCTATCGATCCACATCAACTTTGAACACACTGTGCTTACATAACTTTTCTATTTAAAAACATTTTATAAAATCTACATTTTCAGTCGATTTTGGTGCTTATCCATTAATTGTCGTCTAAGCAGTATGAGGAGGTCAAGTTTCTTCGGCGAATTCATTATACACACTTTATTTCTTATAACTCGGCTAAATTTCAGCATTCCAGGTTAATTTCTGTTGACAGTGCTATCGATCCACATCAACTTTGAACACACTGTGCTTACATAACTTTTCTATTTAAAAACATTTTATAAAATCTACATTTTCAGTCGATTTTGGTGCTTATCCATTAATTGTCGTCTAAGCAGTATGAGGAGGTCGAGTTTCTTCGGCGAATTCATTATACACACTTTATTTCTTATAACTCGGCTAAATTTCAGCATTCCAGGTTAATTTCTGTTGATAGTGCTATCGATCCACATCAACTTTGAACACACTGTGCTTACATAACTTTTCTATTTAAAAACTTTTTATAAAATCTACATTTTCAGTCGATTTTGGTGCTCATCCATTAATTGTCGTCTAAGCAGTATGAGGAGGTCAAGTTTCTTCGGCGAATTCATTATACACACTTTATTTCTTATAACTCGGCTAAATTTCAGCATTCCAGGTTAATTTCTGTTGACAGTGCTATCGATCCACATTAACTTTGAACACACTGTGCCTACACAGCTTTTGATTGATTTTACCAATAATCATTCTAAAATGACAAACATAAAAGTGCTGCATGTCGGTAACAAATGTTATGTAGAGAAAAAATACCCTCCTGAGAGAAACACAAATTTGTTCACTAACTGGGTATTCATAACAAATATTAAAAATAAATATTGTCACTTCTTGTTTACTTATAAACATTATTTGTGTTGTCTTGTACACTTTTTTGACATGAGTATAAGTAAATTATATATGATAGCTGAGGTCACATGACAAATATTTCAGAATCTTGGGGCATTCACTTCTTAATAAAAAAATATAACAAACCATAAAATTGGAGATTTACTTTATGTGATAATTTAATTATTATAGTATGTTCTGTTATAACAAAAAAGCTTGTATATGAAAATAAAAATGTTTTAGTAGTACTAAAGAAATAATATCTTTCAAGTTTTAAACATAATATAATTTTTAAACGAGCAAATCCTATTAAAATTGGTAATGACAGCGAAAAAAAACACTAAGTACGTTTTACATAAAAAATTCGTCATTTTTCAGATATGAAATCTGTGTGTAAAATTAAAATGACCCTTTAAGCAAAAACATATCAAGCATAGAAGGTATATGGCAACTTAATAACAACAGATCAAACAGAATAAAATGCATGAATAAGAGATATCTTTCAAAATGAGGGAAGTACAGAGGAATTACTGAAGCTGATTTTAGATCCCCCAAAAATATATCTATAAATGTCAATCTATGTACCAAAAACTAATTATTAGAGCATAACAAATAAAATTACATAAAATAGTGCAACTGTATAGAAAATAATATAAATATTTCTTTCAAAATGAGGAAACAAAAAATTAAATAGGTATAGAATCTTAGAAAGCAAGAAATGTATATCAGCACAGCAGGTGCTATAGTATATATAGATAGATGCATCAAATAAAACAAAATCTAATATATTATGTCAACAAGTAGTTCAGTAATAGGTTGGTTGTATTGATTTTATGGCACAAAATCTTTCAAATATATGCTGCATCTCAACTAAAGAATATAAAAAACATAAATTTAAGAAAATTACATAACATACTGATGTACCATGTTTGATAGAAACCTGGAGCGATCTGTGCAATAATTCAGTAATTGTGTACAACTGATGTAAAGAAAATAGCATATAATTCAATACATAAATAAGTCATCTAATAAGAATTATTAATTTGATGGAAGTAAAGAGAATATATACTGAAGCTGGTTTAAGGTTCCAAATATATATATATATATATGTATATGTCCGTCCATAAATTTCAATCTACATACCAAAAGCTAAAGTATCATCTTCATTTTCAGAATCGGTTAATATTTCACTTTGATAATCAAGATCAATTATGTGTACATTTTGACAATCAATGCAGCCGCAAAGTTCTGTGCAGGGAATTCCAGAACCACGACAGGAACACAATGCAGTATTGCAAGATGATTTTTTACACTTGCAATGCACTTGATGAATTAAAACATTAGGAACTGGTTGAAGAGACAACCACAGTATTTCTAATTTGTTGTTAATAAGCCTCCAACCATTATTTTCTGGTGCTGGAATGTTCATTTTATTTGAGAGACTTTGTCTGTAAATAGCAGTTTGATAATTAGCCCGGCATGCATGCTGTGTTAAGCTGTCTTTGTTTGGTGGCAATGTTGTGTCAGTACTAAAACCAAGTCGTAACCAGTTGTAGCGGCAAAGATCAATACTGCAACATGATTGGCCATATAATTTGCATGTGAAGCTTTCTAAAACATCCATTACATCAGAAGATATTGGGAAGAATTTACCAAGATCCTTAAATGCAGAAATGTATTCATTTGATCCAATTAGCAATTTAAAGGCTTTAATTTTGCTTTTACCTTTGAAACAACTTACAGAATCACACCCTGTAAATACATGCAGCCCCAACACAGCTTTACAAATGTTATAACCAAGTTTATTGCAAACTGAATTCACCAAAATTAATGATGATGAATCTGAATTTCTTGCAAAAAATATAGAAGCAGGTATATCTGGAGCAAAAGCAACAGCAAGCATAAAGACATCAGTATCAGGGCTTTTGATAATAATGTTTGAAAAATGTCGCGAGGCATGGGCAGCATGCAAAATTATTCTTGTATCAGCTTCTTCATGATTTGATACAAGGTCTTGTATTAAATCAACTGAAACTTCTTTATTGCCATCATCTTGAAACCTATGACAGGAACTTTTGTGATTCATATAAATTACAATGCCTTGTAGTTTAGATGGATCTATTGTTTTCCATATTTCATAAAAAAATTGCACAAGGGATTCTTTGTTTTTTCCTGATCCTAAGAACTTTTTTATTTGTTTTGGTATTTTCTGATTACAATGATGAATTTTAATTATTTCTGTACCAGATAATGCTCGTCGCTCACGCTCTCTAGCTTTAATACTTACATCCGGGTATGTGTCAGTTACAAAATCAACTCTTCTGCAGTTGTAATGCTTTCCTAATGAAATTAAGTAATTCAAAATAAATATGGCCAATTCTCCAAATGTTGCTGCAGTATATTTCATTTGTTGAAGCAAGGCCATACCATCTACAATTAAAGCAGAATTTTGAAGCTGATTAGAAGATACAACAGCTGAATATGTCACTAAATGATTCATTAAACTAGCCTTATTAGTTTTTGTGATGCTTCCATCATAATTTCCAAGAGCAGGTGGTACTGGGCTAAGATTATATTTCATGAGCTCTTCCAGATCAAAATTTTTTACTTTAGCAATAACCAGAAGGCGGGTAAGCAAATTTCTATCAGCTTTTAGTACTACATTTTCTTCTTTAGTTTTCATTTGAATGGATTTTTTTACATCAGAAAATGTTTTTAGCTTTAAATTTTTAATTGGAGAAAAAAAATCTTCAGTGCTGGCATCTGTAAGTCTTTTACAGAGGAATTCCTTGAAAGCAGCATGTCCAATATTAAAAGCATTTTCTAAATCGGTTTGTACATATGTTGGTGCTATGCAACCAGTAACTATGTTGGTCAATTCCTTGTCATATTGATCATATGGATTACACATTGATTTAATAGTGTCACAAATGTTTTTTATGCATTGTTCATCATGTTTAATGCGAGAAATATCCAGTTCTTTGCGATTCCGAGAAAAATCCCGCTTTCCAGCCATCAGTTCACATTGATTTGAGATTAATGCCCTAGCATGATGCGATAAAATCCATCGATGAACAGCATCTTTACGATGAGTAATTCCAGTTAAGCCTCCTTTAGTTTTAGAGTCTCTATTCATTGTCTGCTCAATAACTTGGTCACATGCTGTTTTTGAAAATCCATAATTCTTTTGTTGTTGCACTACAAAATTTCCTGACAGAAACTCAGAATGTACTAGTGGATGAGTTTTGCTAATATTCATCATTTCACACCAATAAATAGGCAGATACCTGGCATAATTAATGCGATCATATGCAAAAAACCACGGAAGCATAGAATGTAGAATGTATTGCAGATAAATGCAACTTCCAATTTCCCTCACGTGTGGCTCTAACAAATAAAAGTAAAATTTCAACCATTTCAAGATAAGAATTCCAAAAGGCATATGTTGGATTTGAGCATTTTTTGGATACAAATTCTGCATATTGTTGTAGATGATTTTTGAGATGGTCATCTAAAAGTAAATTAATTTCTTGCTTCGAAATTCCATCAATAATTTGTTGGAAATAACTAGCAACAGCTGAATGCATACTGGAATCGTTTTCTTCAATAAAATTTTGATAGCGTAATCTTTGTAATGCTTCAGCCATCAGTTTATGAGCTCGTATGCTTCTATTATAATGATGACCACTGATAACGCCTCCTACAGAATTATGGGCAACAATACCAGATTCTATTAAAACGTCTTCTAAGCCAGCATCCCGAAATCGCTTGCCAATCACAGCAAGGAAAGCCATTGTTGTATGGAATTCCCCCAATCTTAAAATAAGCCTTTTCTGAAAAGTGTCATTTTGCCATCGGATCTGTTGTGCTTTAGAATACAGTGCTTGGTCCATCACCAACACAAGGCTTTTGACATTCAGTTCGTCTGCAATCTGGATGCTCCGATGTAAAATTGTATTTACAGTTGACATGTCGGTTGGGTTGGAATCTATAACGGGAAGATAATAAATGTGAGTTTTAGAATTTGGAGAATCAGGTTTCAGAAGTAATGTATTAAATCCTGTCCATCCAGGAAGTGCCATATTATCATCTTTGAAAATTTTACTAATATAAAAAAGATCATCAATTAAGCGTGGATGTTGTTGGATAGAATGATTATCATTTATATCAGTCTCTGGGAGTTCTGCCTCAGTGCATAGGGGAGGTCCATACTTCTTTTTTCCCGTAAAAAATTCTATCGATGGCAAAGTCACTTCAAGACTCAACTTCTTTCCCTTTCTTTCTATTTTATTTTCGTCATCAGCAGAACAAGAAAGAAGAGAATTTTTTGCCCACTGGAGAACAGGGTTGGGTTTTTGACGTCAAAAAGGGTTTTTTGACATGACGACGGTTTAAACCGGATTAAACCGTCAAAAACCTGTCGAAAACCCATAGAGTTACAATCTGCTGTGATGCACTAGAATTTGTTGTTAAATTTTTAAATTAGCAACAGTTGCCATATATTATGCTGAAATTTAATTATATTGTGGATAATTAGCAGGTCTTTAAATATTTCTAATTAATAAAAATTAAGGTAAAAATGATAAATTTCAAATCTCAGAAATTTATCTTGAAATGGGCATGCAGAAATATTTGCACAAAAATTATGTTTAAATATCTCGTTTATTTATTATTTTAATATTTAAAAAAATCTAAAGTTATTTAGTATGCATTTTGTCATAGTTAGAATTTACAAGTGTTAACAAGTTAAGTGTTATCAATGCAAGATTTTCAAAAGTGTAAAACTTAATACATGCGTTTTTTTTTTTTAATGCTTTACACATTATATACAGAAGCGTGTAAAGAGAAAATTGCCCAATATTGCCCTATACCCAACTTTTTCTTGTGACAGGCCAAAAAATAATGTTTGTAGTATAAATTTGGATAGTGCCCCCTAAATTTCCATGCACGGGGCAACTGTCCCCCCCTCCCCCTCTCACAGAGCTGATTGTATACATAATATCTAATAGGTTAATTTGAATTTAAATATAATGCATATAATTTATTATATGTATGATTATTATTACACATTATAAACCATTTTTATCTCTACCCCACCCCACAACACACACACTAATAGTATTAAGAATACAAATAATGCTTATTTTGAAAGCAACGTAAGACGAGAAGTAATTATTCAACAACTGAATACTTAAGATATTTAACAAAATTTTATAGCATTCAATAAAAAAAAAGAAAAGAAACTCATAAGTATTTGTATAAGCTAATTTTTCAGCATAGTAAATAAATAGGCTGAATATTGTAAATAGATACTCAGATATTTTTTATTATCTTTTATGTTAGTTATAAATTCAAAAAATGACTGATAATTTAAAATTCAGAATTACTGATTTTTTTTGAAAAACTAACTAACAATTGTAAAAGTCAAAACAGAAAAAATCAACAAAATACTTCTAAAACACAAAATATTATGCAGTTTTTTTTATTATCTTATAAAATACATAATTTTAAAAAATAAAACATTCATTAAATATTTCCAATTAATTTGATTACATAATCTAAATCAATCCAAATGAAATTATCGAAGTAGAAATTTAGTTCAATAATGCAATTCATTTGCCCCACGTAGCATACGGTAGCACATAACCAGTTTTGAACAATTTTCTGTTTCTAATCAATTACGGAACTTGTCTAATCTTTTATATTATTTTAAAATATAAACTAAGTTTGGTTATAAATAAATTTCTTCATAATATAATCCCTGCATATTTTGAATAATGCATTAAAATTTAATAAATAATATTAAAAAAGATAAGTTTTCCAAAGTCTGAGATTTTGTTTACTGTTCAAAATGTTTTCCAAAATTTAAATTTATTTTTCCTACAACATATTTAGAAATATTTTCCTTATTAAAAGCAAATAATTTTTACTTATTAAATATAAATATAGGTATATATATATATATATGTAAATAAATATTTTTATTTACATATAAATATAGGTTTTTGACAGTTTTTGACATTTTTGACAAGGAGGTTTTTGACATGACGGTTTAAACCATGGTTAAAACCGTCAAAAACTGTCGCATGTCAAAAACTTGCCAACCCTGCTGGAGAATAATACCATTTGTATTGTGAGTGGTTCCAGATCCACTCAAAGTTTCTTCACCAAAGTCATTGTTGTCCCAGACAACAGTAGAAAAGATACCTTTGGACACTCCATTTGGTAGCACACTGTTATTTTTTAACTGAGAAACAGCCAAAGCTGTATCATGCTGCAAAGTTGTAGTGTGGGATACTGAGTGTCCTAGGCCATTTAATAAGCCAATCAGTTTTGATGAGCCGGTTAAATGACGAATTGTCATCCCAAGAGCCAGATGTTTTGGTGTATGACGCTTAGTGTTGGACAAATACAAAATATCTTGTGCAATAGACAAAAGTTTACATTTAATATCTTTTGGCACTTCCACATACTCACTTATCGAAACTTCTTCAGAAGCACCAACGCACCATGCTAAAAAGTTAAACAATTCTCTGGGAACTAACCTGGAAGCAGCTTCGATTGTCAAGTCTGAGGTGTTTGGAGGCCAGGAAGAAGACATTGTTGGTGCTTCATTAATTAAACCTTTTAAGGCACATGCTGCTGTATACAAGTCTCTTAAAAATTAGGATGCTGTGGATTTTCCTTATGAGTAGTTTGGAAATCATCATCATAGCTATCACTTTCAGTTTCAGATGAGCTTTTTATATTTATTACATGATGCGTATCCCTAGATGTTTCACACAGAACTAGCTGACATTTATTTTGTCGGGATTGTTTTATAAAACACAACTGAGGATATCGGTTTTGCAATCTGGACTTTAATTGAAAATTTCTGTATTCACAAATGTCTGGATTTTCTTGTTCACGCACTATATTCATAAAAAGTTCTGTAAGTTTATTCATACGCAAGACTTCATGTTTTAACAAAATGCGTTTTTCAATAATTTCATTGCAAAAAATTTCAAATGAAAACTGATATGGCTCATAACTGTTTGATGATGTTTTTTTATTTTTAGTAAGGAATTTCACATAATGTTTGTAACATGATCTATGGTATCTCATCTCAATAGCAACTAAATCTTTGCCCTGTATTTGTATAAGCAAAGCTTCATCTTTTTTTTGAATGGCAGCATTTAAAATTAGATTATCATTTGTCTCACATTGGCTTAATTTTTCTTTTTTTCTTTTTCCACAGCTTTTATCTTTAATGTATTTTTCACTTTTGCAAATTATGCACAAGGGGGGCAGAACAGACTCATTTTTTCTTGCAAATGGACCTAATCCAACATTACTTCTTAAAGCACGCTTGGATTGAGAATGCATTTCATTTTCACTATCTTTAACAGATACTGGCTTGTTTACAGATTCTTTCTGAAACCTCTTTTCAGCTGCCGAAATTCTTGTTACATCTGTAAATTTGCAATAACATTTTTTATGGTATCCAAAAGTATCCAGGGGCAAATTTGATGTTTCATCAAGTGGAATTTGGTTCAAAAAATCTGTTAGGCTACCTTCAAAACCTCCGAGTGCTTTCCACTTATCTTTACAATCGGCTACTTTCTGCCAACTTTTCTGAGAAAAGGAAATTATCCTATCATTTTCTTCACTTCCAAAATGTATACAACATATTTTCGGTGTCGACATGATGACACGATAACGTTTTTATTAATACAAGTATTAACTAAAACTTAAGAATATCAATAAATTGTATAAAGATTTAAAGAGAAACGTATTGACAGTCGTTTTCGCTTTTCGGCTAATCGACGACAGTTTGTTTACGTTTTTCATCGGAGAAACATTTGTAAGATCTCTTTTTATTGGCTGTTGGGTCAAAAACGTGCCAATCGCAGATCGTTTTACAAAACCTATCAAAAAAAGAGTTCCCTGTTTTTATCGTAATTATTAATTAATAGACAACTTTCGGATCCAGAACTTTTGTGATTTCGAAAGTTTTAACGATCCTTATAATATTCATGCAGGAATTAAGTTGGCCCCCCAGTGTGGCAATGAAGTTCAACGATAATGATCATCGCCCCATGGCCTATTTAGACAGTGATACAATTCAAAAATGGCCAGTTTTCAAATGGCCATATCTCGGCCAATATTGTGAAAATTACTTTTAAATTTCAGATTTGAGGGTTTCAGTACTATGTCTGTCTATGATAAAAATTTAAAAAAAATCTGTGACTATGATGCAACAAGTTTTCCTTAAATTGGTTGATTTCACGTGGAATGACCCTGAACCTGAAATAAAACTTCCTTATTTATGATTTTGATGTGAATTAGTAATGTATCTTTATAATAAATATTTATTCATACATTATTGACAATTAACTTGACCTTTACTTTTAATATTTTCATGTAAAATATTATCTAAATTTTTCAGGGCCGGCCAAAAAAAGCCGGCTTTTTTTGGTTTTATCGATTTAAAAAAAGCCAGCTTTTATTTTTAAAGTTAATTTGTATCGAATCAATATTAAATTTGGGTTGATTTACTTTTAATTATTTACTACTAAAAATGTTATAAATTTCTATTAAATTTTTCAAATAAATAAGTCTTTATAATTGCTAGAAGTCAACTGTAAAGGCATTATGTCAATGTCTGAAAAAATATATAAATCTTGGGAAAAAAAAATATATATTCAAAAAATGTGTTTTAAACTTCTATATTTCATAGTTCTACTTATATTACACATTCTTAAGAATTATATTTAATTGAATTATGACAAAATATAACATATCAAAGCATTCATGGAAGCATTCTTATAGGTCAATATGTAAAGATTAAGTCATATAATGAACAATGTTGAAAGAAAAATTAGGAAGGATTCAGTATTTAAGGAAAGTTTAATACATAATTATATAAAATTAAACAACAACAAAAAATGTTCTAATAAAATTTGTTAAATTTAAAATTTTGAATAGCTCTTTGTTATTTAAAAGTGCATATATGCCCTCTTGCATGAATATATTCATGCATATGTTAATTGAGAATACTGAAATAGATTGTGAAATATAGTATATTATGAAATATGCATAATTCATAATACTATTTTCAATAGTGAGAAATGGTGTTTTTTTTATATGTATGATTTTAAATGTTTATAGGTAATAAACATGACATTTCAATAACTCTTAAAATTAGTTAAGTAATAAAACATGTAACTAAGTAACCATTGACCTCTTTAATTTTCTAAAGCAGTAAAAACTGAAAAACAAGGGTGGGATTAAAGGTTAATGTAAATCAGAAAAAGCACTTTGTATGGCCATTTCATAATTTAGCTGACACATTTGCAATTCTGACTATAAACTACTAGCAACTCCATCAATGTGTTATTCTAGTATTAATGTCTTCATTATTGAAAAATTAGGTTATAACTGAATTTCTCATAATAAATCATAATTAAAATCAAAATTTTTCATTTTAATAGATAAATTTATTAAATTCAAAGTAAATTAAACACCATTAAAACTAGATAAAAGACTTAAAAATGTGCAGCTTATAATTAAAATGGGTCATTCCATGTCAAATCAACCAAAAAAATTCAATATTCATCCTGACCATTTCTGATTTCAGTGAAACTGCTAGGGATCATTCTCTATGATGATATAAATTAGAGCATATTTTTATTTTTTGTTTATTGCTTTAAATTTTTATACAATTAATTATTTAAATTTTGAAAAATCCTCATTTTTTGACTTGCATAAACATATTCAATTTTGAATTTCTCAAGTTCTATCAAACGTAGAAAATTTTATGACCACTCATTTCAAAGAGGAGTTTATAAGGTTTAATTTGATATGCAAGTCGACTATGTATAGTTAAAATAAATAAAATTAAAAATTTTTTTTTATTTAAAATTTGAAAATTTTTTAAATAGTCATTTTTAAAATTTTTGAAAAAATTGTATGTTTGTTGTAATATTATAAGCTTTAAATTCTGAAATTTTTAGAGTGGGATCTCAATGGGATCAGGAGTTATGAAATAAAAGCTGAAAATTACCATACAAATCATAAATAAATAACAAAATAGACAGAATTAAATTGCTATTTTAATGGTAATATTTGTTTTTATTTAATAACTCTTGATCCCATTGAGATCCCACTCTAAAAATTTCAGAATTTAAAGCTTATAATATTACAACAAACATACAATTTTTTCAAAATTTTTAAAAATGACTATCCAAAAAATTTTCAATTTTTCAATTTTTAAAATTTTATTTATTTTAACTATACATAGTCGACTTGCATATCAAATTAAACCTTATAAACTCCTCTTTGAAATGCGTGGTCATAAAATTTTCTATGTTTGATAGAACTTGAGAAATTCAAAATTGAAAATGTTTATGCAAGTCAAAAAATGATGATTTTTCAAAATTTACATAATTAATTGTATAAAAATTTAAAGCAATAAACAAAAAATAAAAATATGCTCTAATTTATATCATCATAGAGAATGATCCCTAGCAGTTTCATTGAAATCGGAAAGGGTCAGGTTGAGTCACTGGTTGATTTGGCATGGAATGACCCAAATGCTTTACTGTATAAAAGCCAATTATGGCCAAAAAAGCCAATTTTGGCCAAAAAAAGCCAGTTAAAACCAATAAAAGCCAGCAGCCTGGCTTTTTTTAATTTTAGCCGGCTTTTTTGCAACCCTGAAATTTTTATTATTTTAGTTTCTTACTTATTTTAACATTTTGTCATATTGTAAGCATTCCTTATTGTTTTGATTGTATTATTAATTACATTCAAATTACTGTTTAAAATATTTAAACAAAGCAATGACCAGAAAACTGCAAAATTCTAAAATCTGCACAACCTCTGGTCCCAAGCTGTACGGATTTAAAGGAGTTTATTGTACCAACAACATACATATCTATTACATTGTAACAGTATACAATACAATATCCAAGATACTGCATAATCGATGTATTTTAAATTTATTTTCTTTTTTTTTTTGCGCATACCATATTCTGTTTTTAGACAAAAATGAGTTCATTATCCGGTGGCTGAATAATTGTTATTCGGTTATCTGGCCAAATCATTATTCGTTGCATTCCTTATTTGCATATTATACTGAATCCCCAGCACATGTAAATGTAAATTTGTTGATCCTTGTACAAGAAATCGCATATGAATTTTTAAAATGATGCAAAAAGAATTTACAGTAAAGGAAATAAAATTGTTAATTTTGAAGGAAAAAATGATAAATCTTATTATAAGATAGCTGAAATAATATATCAAAGCCATTCCATCATTAAAAAAAAAAAAAGTAATTAAAATAGGTACAAAAAAAGTTGCAAATAAAAACTTGAAACAGGTTTCCTAAAAAATTAACAATGGGAGATGTTAGAAACCTGGAATTTTAAGAATGGCGCCAAATGACACCTGCAAATTTTTACCTAGGAGCCAAACAGCATTTCATGGTTGCAGTTTTACATTGCATCATATTTTCTCATTTCTTTTTGCAACCATGTTAACAATAATATTGTTTCTATTTTTATATGTTAAGTCAGGGGAGGATGTATATATTAAACACTATATCCCTGTCTTAATTACTAAATAAAAATAAAAACTGTCTTTCTATAAAACTACCAAACCTGATTAAATTACAATATATGGATTACAGAAAAATGTTTAACTAATTTTTTCTTTTGAAGCTTATATGAATACAAAAATTAACAATACAAAAATTTAAACCATGGTATTTAGTTTTTAAAATCAGATATTTTAACTTAACCATGGATTACACTGAAGTACCATAAATTAAAGGCCTTTTCAGCATTAAAATCTTTCAGTAGGACTTCATATAATTTTAGAAATGTGGCTTTAAGGTCAAGTCAGTTTTATCAGTCATTGGTTAAAGTGAAGTCAGCTTAGATTTGATTACATGTGCATAGGAATTGTAAACCATAGTGTCAAACAAATTGTGCAAGAGTTTTAAGAGAGTTGCGGCTCTCTGTAGCCAGGGGCGTCGCCATGGGGGGTGCCTCCCCCCCAATATGTGTGAAGTTGGGAAATTTGAGCTTAGAGTTGGGAAAATCTAGATTTTTAAAAGACTTTCTTTTTTTTAATAATTGTAAGAAATCTATGAACTTCTTATTTTTTCGGCGACTATTGTTTAGCAAACAAGTTAAATTATCAAAAGAAATCAACCAGACGCAATTTGTCATTGTATTTCTCTGTTCTATGAAAACATCATATACTTATTAGACCTAAATGTCTCTGCTCCTGTGTATCAATATCTGATTCTAAACAGCCTTCTCCACTCCTTTATTTCCTCCAAAACTTTGTTCATTTTTGAAAATTTTCAAATTATAGTCCCTGACTTTTATGTTATTTTCGTATGAAAAGCCATAATGGCTCATATACTAGAAGCCTGTCCGGGACTGGGCTTGGTCCAAGGTACTGGCATGGCCCGTGGACTGAGCAGGCAAAATGAAAGGCAAACTTCCAAAGTGTGTCCATCAGTCTGATATAAAAATTTAAAAGAAGCTCATAAAATTTGAATTGATTTCAATTAATATGAGTTTCACAAGAATACGTATAAATGTGCTGCATGAGCTGATTCTATTTTGACAACATTAATAAAGAAATACAGTGGACTCTCTCTATTCTGAACACTCATAGGACCGTCCAAAAATGTTCAGATTATGGGGGTGTTCAGTATAGAGAGAGATTGGAAATGCATTAGTACTACTACGTGACCAATCCGGTAGTTGATCAAATAAGGTCGGTGCTATGGTGTTTTTATTATGTTTCGTTTCTTTTAAGTTTTAAAAGCAAACTAACATCAGTTCTACAATCTTTAACCCTTTTAAGCATCCTGCAGAATTTTACATACACGTTTAACAATTCATAAAATAACAGCTTCGGAAAGTATCGATATGGAGATCAGTATTTTACAATCTTAGATATTTATTTATCGTACACAATTAAAAAAAAAATAACATTAATACTGAGCTATACAAATCTTTGAATCCAAAAACTATGTGACGGAAAAACCCAATTAAGCCGCTTAAAAGGATAGTGAATGCTCTATCATATGCAAAAATCAAATCTGCTGAAATTAAATAGCAACAAAATTATAAGTAAATAGAATTTATAATTGTCATTTTCTCTGTAGTTGATCAATCGAAGAAATGAGTCAAAATTTCCAAAAAATATCTTTAAACTAACATGCCTAAGCTGTGATTAAAAATATTTCATATAGAACTATTATTTGAAATAAGAATGACAGAAGGAATTTATTTTAACTTATCGGAATTTTCTCCAACTAATCAAAAACTAAATTTTTACATATTTTGATTCTGTGACTTCTGTTACAGCAATGACAGAATGACTTCTGTTACAGTAGTTAACTGACAAGAATGTGACAACAGGTGCTCCAATATTTAACTGAAGATTCTATTAAACAAATTGAAGTATTCAAACAAATTATGATTTCAAGTACATACTTACAATCTAGCAGTGATTTTGTCTGTATATTTTTTAATCGAGTTTGTTAAACCTTTTTATTCTTTTGTAACAGTTTCTTTCAATTTCCATGATCAGAATTCGAATTCTGATTGCAAACATGTGCTCAATTTACAGAGAGATGAGTAAAAATGGGGATCAAAAGTAGTGTTCATAATAAAGGGGTGTTCAAATTAGAGGGTGTTCATATTACAGAGAGTCCATCTTTTGTAAAGTCTATGGAGTTTTGCAAGGACTGTCGGAATGTGTTCATAATACCGGGATGTTCAAATTAGAGGGTGTTCAGATAGAGAGAGTCCACTGTATATTATGTCCAATATGTAGAGAACGTCATCAGATAGTTAATCATGTTTGAGCCTGAGCTTAGCTTTTTTTGCGGACTTGGGCAGGAGCACATTTCAGAATTTTCTTGGGGCAAAGTTTTCTTTGATGGCAGTGGTGTAATAAAGCGTGGAGTAATCAGGCATCAGTTTATTACCTCTTCCCCTTTTAATCCTCAAACCAGAAAAATTATCGAATCATAGATGCAAAAACAGTAAAAATTTTGAATATGAAGTTGCAAAGGACTGATGAAAACTTTCACTTTAGACAGTTTTTTATCTTTTGGAGGGAAAATTTCAAGCTATTTTTTTGTCAGGAGTATGAAAGGAGAACACTGTGCAACATCAAATACCTACGGGAGGCGGGGGATTCCCCTCACATCGCCAGGTCCCCCAAAATGTCTTTCCAGATTGTTTGTTACCTTGTTCATAGTCATATAACATCTTCATTAATTTCGCACATTTTCTTCCGGAAGTTTTTTTTCTTGTAAAAAAGGGAGTATGCAGGGCTGCGATAAAAAATGTCTGTTTTCTTGGGGGGGGGGGGTATGTGCCCCTGCTCCCCCCCAGGAATTATTTTTAATGCATAAATATTGTTATCATTATACGCACATTGCATTGTATAATTTTAATTGGAAATTAGAACAATATTTTTCAAGTTGGGAAATTTTTAAATTCTCCCCCCCCCCCCCCAAATATCTCCAGCTACGCCTCTGTATGTAGCCCAAGGTCAATTTTATCAATCATTGGTTAAAATAAAGTCAGCTTAAAGGTGATTGACAAATGCAAGGGCTGTCTTAAATAAATGCTACTGTCCAATAGTTTATGAAAAACAGGATTCTTCAAGTGTGTGTAGCAGGGAACTTACACTAAAGTCAGAATAACAGAATAAATAATAATTAAAAAAAAAAAAAAAGCTCTATGTTTAATTTGACGACTAGGTATAATTTTGTGGTCATCACATGATCCTGGTATCTGAAAAGCACGGGACCAAGGCATTTTCGGTTAACCGGGGTTCCATAGGAATTTTTTAAAAACCGTGAAGCTTATGGTGAAAACTTGTTTAGTGAAATGCTGTGATAGTAATTTAGAACATCGCTGTAAAACAAATGTTTTGGTAACGTATTACAGATTATTGTAGGTGTGGTATAGAATTACAGACAGTGAAGTTACTGTAAGATCTTAGATGCAGCATCTTGATATATTGAAGTATGTATAAGAAGATGCAACAGCACAGATGTGTTTTTATTTAAAAGGTGGCATGATAAAGTAGGCATTGAAATGATACAAAGTTGAAAAAAATTACAACATATTTTGTAAAATAATGAAGTATCTCTATTGTATGTGTCTATATAAGAAAGTGCTCAAAATTGCGCAGTGGACAAAAAATAAGTAAGTGTACTCTATTTATTTTATGAAGAACATGCTTTCTTAACATTATACAGGGTGATTCAGCTCGTCGGTGACAAACTTTAAGGATCGATAGAGCACACCTAGACAAACATTTTTGAATAGGGAATGTAGGGTCCCTGACGCGATGGTAAGGCGCTAGGCGCTTTCGAAAATTTGGGTGCCGAAATTCGAAACGTCATAAAAACTAGGGAAATGGTTAGATTTTCTTGCTTGTTGCGTCGAAATGATTCTGTTTGTTTAGACTTTCTTCAGTACCAATTTGATAAGCGTATCTCTTAAAACATGGATAGGGGGCGCTGCAGACTTTGGAGAGCTAGACAACAACTTTAAGCCCGTTATTTTGATAATTTTACACATGCTCGCCAAAGTTTATACTCTAACTTAAAGTTTGAACCCAAAAGTAGAGCCCTGCAAAAAGCGTAAGAGCCGGAATAAAATGTCAAAGTACAGGGTGGTCGAAACTCGAAGGCTCCTAAGAGATAAACAAACAGATTTCTTGACTTATGGCATGCATTTTCATGATTCTGTTTGCTGGGGCTCTCTGAAACTCAGTTGAACGGTACAAAAAGAAACATCGATAGGGGGCGCTTTGGGCAAAAAACATAATTCGTTGACATTTCGGACGCTAACTGGAAACGGGGCGCTACGATCAGTTAGAAACAAAACAAGAGAGTAATTTACTTATCATAAGAAGCTCTTAAAACTGCAGTTTGTTTGTTTTTTTTAACAAACATAGCTGGTTTCAATCATGCACAATGCGCGCAATAAAATTTACATAAGGTGCTTTTTGCTGATTTATGCAAAAGATATCGTACCATATCGATATGCAAAAGATACGTAATGCGTAGACGACAACGCGAGATGACGTAGTTGTATGCGCAGACACGTCTTTTGAACGTGCGGTACCTACTTAAGCTTCGGGTTACTTGTCTGCAGATCGGTAGTAGGATGGAACGGTACACAAACTCTGAATTGGCTGACATGCATTTGGCGTATGGCGCTGCTGGTTGTAATGGACGAGCCGCTCAGCGGTTGTACGCCGAGCGTTACCCCAACAGGCAAATCCCCTGCCATGCCTTCTTCGCTCGAGTACACCAGAGGTTGTCCACAACGGGATCTTTCGACGGAGGCAGGCCTGAACGGGAGCGATCAGTGAGCACCCCCGACAACGAAGAGGCTGTGCTTAACCTGGTTGAGGACAACCCAGGTCTTAGCACGAGAGATATCGCCAGACATGTTGGCATTTCGCAAGCAACTGCGTGGCGCATCTTACGTTCCCGGAATCTGCACCCCTACCACATCCAGCGGGTGCAGTTGCTCAGAGAGCAGGATTTTGGCCCTCGAGTGGAATTCTCAAGATGGTACTTGGCGATGAGATCCAGGGATCCCCGTTTTGTAAACAGCATTTTGTTTACGGACGAGTCCACCTTCAGCCGGGAAGGAATGTGGAACGCCCACAACAGTCATGTGTGGTGTGATGAAAATCCACATGAAACCAGAAGCCGAGCAGCCCAGGAGCGTTTCTCAGTAAATGTGTGGGCCGGCATTCTGGGGGATTGCCTCATTGGCCCTTATTTGTTACCTGAACGGCTGACAGGTGGAAATTACCTGATTTTCCTGGATCAAGTGCTGCCGCAGCTTCTGGAGGAGGCGCACGTACCCGAAGGTTTGCGTCGCCAGATGTGGTTCCAGCACGATGGAGCTCCGGCCCATTACACGAACGACGTGCGTCTCCATCTAAACGCAAGGTATGGCCAGCGGTGGATCGGGCGTGGGGGTCCAGTTCACTGGCCTGCCCGATCACCAGACCTCACCTGCTTGGATTTCTTCCTTTGGGGTTACCTGAAGGCCGAGGTATACCATACACCTGTCAGCAGTGCTGAAGAACTTGTGGCGCGCATTGTGGCAGCTGCAGGGCAGATCAGAGATACTCCTGGCATTGTTGGAAACACACACTCCTCAATGCGACGGAGGTGCGAAGCCTGCATCATGGCCCAAGGTCGAAATTTCGAGCATCTTCTGTAGTGTTATTTTTTGTAAATAAATTTCCAGTATCATTGATGTTTTTGGTCTAAATTTATTCAGAAGTGTTGAGCAGAGGTAGAAAATGTGTTTTCATTATTACTAACTGATCGTAGCGCCCCGTTTCCAGTTAGCGTCCGAAATGTCAACGAATTATGTTTTTTGCCCAAAGCGCCCCCTATCGATGTTTCTTTTTGTACCGTTCAACTGAGTTTCAGAGAGCCCCAGCAAACAGAATCATGAAAATGCATGCCATAAGTCAAGAAATCTGTTTATCTCTTAGGAGCCTTCGAGTTTCGACCACCCTGTACTTTGACATTTTATTCCGGCTCTTACGCTTTTTGCAGGGCTCTACTTTTGGGTTCAAACTTTAAGTTAGAGTATAAACTTTGGCGAGCATGTGTTAAATTATCAAAATAACGGGCTTAAAGTTGTTGTCTAGCTCTCCAAAGTCTGCAGCGCCCCCTATCCATGTTTTAAGAGATACGCTTATCAAATTGGTACTGAAGAAAGTCTAAACAAACAGAATCATTTCGACGCAACAAGCAAGAAAATCTAACCATTTCCCTAGTTTTTATGACGTTTTGAATTTCGGCACCCAAATTTTCGAAAACGCCTAGCGCCTTACCATCGCGTCAGGGACCCTACATTCCCTATTCAAAAATGTTCGTCTAGGTGTGCTCTATCGATCCTTAAAGTTTGTCACCGACGAGCTGAATCACCCTGTATTTACCAGTGCCCAATAATGCCCATTTCAAAGTTCTTATTTTGCTTATTTAAAGCTAATAAGTATCAAAACAAATTTCAATGTATTAAAAATAATTCAGAATTGTTTTGATCCAAAATGTGCAAATAAAATTGTAATCATAAGCCAAAATATGTTGAAAGATGTCATTTGACATCTGTAAAAATAGTGTTGACAATAAAAATTTTCACATTTATAAAGGTCTTTCGGTTAAGCGTATTTTTGGATAATTGGGGTGCTACTGTACTTGAAATGCATGTTGAATCCTGATGCAGAATAAAAATTGAAAGAATAATCCAACTGAAGTGTAAGCATATGGTGAAATGCCTTAATATTGAAAATACTGTTAAGTTATTGAAATCTGCTTGCATCTGGTAGGGAAAATAATTAATTAGTTTGCTAGTTAGATTTAATCAAAACAGAGGTCATATTTCTATGAAATAAGTTGTATTTTACTTGGTAATTGGTAACAGATTTTTTAATCGGCACTTGGCAATTGGCGACTAGGATGGTGATTGATTGCTACTTTTATACTGCAAAGCAGAGTTTATAAAAATCGCAATTAAAAGAAAAATTATTTGATTAAATTAATTTTTTTTAAAATTTAAATCAGATTTTTTTTAAATTAATATTATTTGGGCACTTATTTATGTATATGCTGTATTTATTTAGTTAATCTGTATAAATTTACATATTTCTATTAATTTCATTACATTTCCTACTTAAAAATACAAGATATTTTAAATAAAAATAAAAAATTGTTGCAAACAAATTTTAAAGTTTCATATAAAACTTAAAATTTTATTATTCTACTGTTAAATTTAAATTATTATACATCTGTCTATGCTATGTTCTGTGCATAAATTTGTAGTTAAAATTATTAATTTTTGATTAATGTATTACTCGAGTCATATAATATATAAGCACTCAATAAACTCAGTAAAAAGAATGTTGAATGTTGATGTTTATTCCAATTCAGATTCATTAATGTTATCTTCATCACATAAACTGCAATTTTTTTTATGTTTTACATACTTGTCACAATCCCAATCATTTCATCACTACACTATCTGCATATTGTTAATATATCTTTTCCAGAAATAGTATTTTTATTTTTTCTGTATAGTACAGCCGTGCTGAATCTTTCTTTCTGGCAGCCATTTTTCTTATGTGTCGACAAATCCAAAAGCTCTATGTAATTGTACCTAGTATTAGTAAATTGCATTATTGTTTCTATTTACTATTTACATTATACTAATCTAATTGGTGAAACAGTTACCAGATGAAAAATACACATATCTAAATGTATAAAGCTATCAATTATCAGTACTACCTAGCTCTCAGCCATTGGCAATTTAGCAATCAATTATGCTTACTTGATTATAGGAATGACTGCTAAGTTTAGAAATAACAAGGATCTGTTTAGGAAAAATATTGGTCTGTTAAATAGCCTTTAACATTTTTTAAATATTAAGACAATGTCCTTTACATAAATTTTCATCTTAAAACATGAGCCTTCACAAAATTCTTTGTATTAAAGATATAGACCTTTCCTTAAACTTTTTTCTGTCATCAAACTAAAACTTTCGCAAATTAATCGTTTTAAAATAAAATTTAACCTGTCATAAAACAGCTGAACTCACCAAAGTATCTGTATATACTAAAAAAACAAACAACAACAAAAACGATCGTGTTAAAAACCTAAACAAGAATTTTTATGAGGACTCCAGAAGCCAAGGGGTATAAGTGACAAAATTGAAAAAAATGAGCTTAGTGCACGGACGACATGGAAAAATATGCATTTTTATTTTCAGGTAAAGAAATATAATTATTTTAAAGTTTTGTGAGCGTTTCATCTCAGAAATGTTGTTGATCATCATCCAACTTCTATAAATCTTCTTCCATCACATCATTGTAAATGTTTCTTGGAATTTGTAAGGTTTTCGATTTGTAATTTTTTTTTCAGCTTCATAGAATTCTGCACTTGAAAAAACAATTTTTGGTACTTCTAGGTTATCCCGTCGACCAATTTCACCAAATTATACAAATCACCAAACTAATAGCCAAATTATACATGTTGACGTAATTTTTATTTTAAATAAAGAAAAAACAAATAAGTAGAATATTAATAAAAAGTCGAAATAAAAATCGCTTAATGACATTTTAAACATGTGAATCGCATTTAATGTCTTTGAATGTGACATTCATGATCATCCATTATTGGCATTTAATCTTATAGTTTGGCGATAATTTTTTGGTCGATGGGATAACTTAGAAGTACCCAATTTTTAACTGTAGTACAGATAATTATTGATTTAATGACCCTATCAGGAAATGTAAAAGGTTTCATTCATTTAAAATGTTTTATTTTTACAAATTCCTAGAACTTGTTATTGTTACTAGATAAGTTATTATTAACTGCGACCTAATTTATTTCTTGATTGATTACATACCCCCATTGCTTCTGCAAAGTAAGCACAAGACATAACAGTAATAGTGTGCTATGTTTTTTTTCCCTTGTATCAAACTTTGAAGGACTTTATAACAGAGTTTAGCTTTCAATTGCACTCTTTTCAAAAACATCTCTGCTGAAAAAGCACTAACATTAAACGAAAAACCAAATAAAGCAATTGATTTTATGATTGAATTGAATAGAGGGAATTGGTTGAGGCGGGGAGAGAATTTGATAGCATAATGCAATTGGTAACAATAATTGTGATCACACTTAGTAGCATCTATTGTAAAATTAATTGCTGGAAACTATAGCAATTTCATTCTTATCCTCTAAAAAAATAAATAAATAAATAAATAAATATATATATATATATATTTCTGCATTTGCTTGTATAATAGTCCACATTGGAGATACTATAATGTTTTATTTTTACTCATTATATATAATCACATTTTGAATACTACTATATATTTATTATATTTTTAATAGTAATAAATGCTTTTTTCTTTCTTTTTCAGAAATGAAATTTGATTTTCAGAGACTTGCATAAATGAGGAAAGATAAATTATTTTTATGTTTAAAAAAATACATGACTGCTTTATTGAATTGCCAACAAAGAAGATATTCTTGGCAGTTAAGGTATCAAAGTTAATTCTAAATTATTGTAATTTTTATATTGTAATGAAAAATGTGGCTGCTTCTTTTTTTATCATACTTGGCAAGATTAAAAAATATGATCTTGCAAGACAGAAAGAAAAGGAATTACACACTTTCCTTGTGCACACACAAGTAAAAATTCTACATAGTTAATTTCAACTTTCTGTATTTTGTTCATATTTTACATATCATAAAGTATCGAAAGTATCTCCCCCCCCCAAAGAAAAAAAAAGTGTGATTAATTCGTTTTTGGAAAAGGTTTCATTAGTAAGTCACCCCCTTTAATTTAATTACAGTAGGCTCCCTCAGATCCGCACAGCTTGGGACCAGAGGTTGTGCGGATTTTAGAATTTTGTGGATTTCTGGTCATTGCTTTGTTTATATTTTTAAACAGTAATTTGAGTGCAATTAATAGTGCAATCGGACCTATAATGAATGCTTACAATATAATAAAATATTAAAATAACTAATAAATTAAAACAATAAAAATTTAGATTATTTTTAAAATGATTAAAGTACTAATAGCAAAGGTCAAGTTAATAATCAATAGTGTATTCATTATAAAGATTAAATGTATTTTACCAAAATTATTTAACAAAACTTCTCATAAAAGTATATTGCTACTTCACATTAAAATCATAAAATAAAAATTTTTTTTTTCAAGTTTATCCAGGCTTAATAACAAAAAAATCTTGATTAATGCATAAATATATTTGGTAAGAAGATAGTGAATACCAGTGATATCAGCAATATCTTAAATTTTTTCCAAAAAAATTTATTCTTCCTTCATGAAAAAAATTTGAATAGAGCATTAAAAAAATTACAAATAAAAAATATATGGAATTGATACAAAACTAAAAAAGTCAAATTTTGTCCCAAAATCCGAGCTGAAGGTTTCATTGTTTACATCCATAAAATATGTGCGGATTTCTGGTTTGCGGATTTGAGGGAGTCTACTGTATTATTATTATTTTACACTTTCAATCTTTCTGTTTTTGCATTTTCAGCCCTTTTTTTTCCACAAGAAATTAAAGTTTTTTATTTTTATGTCATCTAAATAAAGGGCAAAGGCCCTGGCCACTGGCCACAGGGCCAGTAAATGAGAAAAAGTGGCCAATGAAAAACTGTATCAGCAGCCACTTTTTTAAAAGGAGAGAATACAATTTACTTACATTTATACAATTTACTTACATTTCGTCAGAGATTCTACTTTTTTAGGTTTCAATATATTTATATTAAGATATTTATTTAGGCTATTCAGTTTTAGATTAATACTTATAGAAATTTTACTGCTTTAAATTTTTAAATAAAAAAGTGGCCACTAGTTTAAAAAAAGTAGCCACTTGAAAAAGTAGTGTTACTGGCCAGTGGCTGCTAATGAAATTTCCCAGTTTTGCCTTATACTGCTAAATGAATACTTATGTAATTTCTTTTTATCTAATCTATTTACATATCATTGTACCAGAATGACATACATTCTCTATATTATTATATTAACGTTTTTCGTTTATTTTTATGTACTAATATTTAGTAGATATTTATACTGAGTTTAACTTTTATAATGTTTGTTCATATTTCTTTCATATTTAAATTAACAATTTTATGCAAATTTGTTTAATTAATTTATTACTTTTATTAATGAAAAGGTACTACTTGGTTATCCCGTCGACCAATTTCACCAAATTATACAAATCACCAAATTATCCATATTGCCATAATTTTTACTTTAAATAACGAAAAAACAAATAATTAGTGGAATATTAATAAAAATATAAATAAAAAGTCAAAATAAAAATCACTTAATGACATTTTAAACACATGTATTGTATTTAATGTCATTGAATGTGACATTCGCAATCATTCATTATTGACATTTAATCCCATAGTTTGTCGATAGTTTTTTGGTTGACGAGATAACCAAGTAGTACCAATGAAAATTACTTAGTTTCTATGAAAGGGAATTTTTGAAACCAAAAAAATGTTAATTTGATCTGGTTTTATTTTTCAAATTGTATCAATTTTGTGAAATTTCATAAATTCCAAATATACAACACCCTACCCTCCCAATTTCCTATCCTTTTCACAACAGTTCCAATTATAAGCCTCCCTAAAAATCAGTAGAATTTTCTGTCTGCTAAAGGTAGGTGTACTTTTGGTTCTTTATGGTTATAAATTTAATATACAGGGTGTCCCTAAACTCATGGTACATACGCTAGGGGGTGATAAAACACATCAAGACGAGTAATAGTAAATAGGAAACCAAGGGTCCTAAACATTTTCCAAAGGAGATATCCGCCATTAAAGTTTGGGGCCCAAAATTTCAAATAAACATAAAAAACAGAAAAATTGGTCGATTGATTTGTGGTTTTCACTAAAACTATTCTTTATGACGGTATTTTCTTGAAAATAATTTTTTAAGATAATTTTTGAAAAATGCCAATAGAGGGCGCTTTAAACTTTGGATTAACGAAAAACTATTTTTTGCCATTTTTTTCTTCATTTCATTAAATGGTTTGGAAAGCTTAGACTTAAACTTAAATTTTGAACTTTAAATATGAATAGTTAGGAATGGTTAAGTAGCACAAACTGAACTGTGTTCAGAGGATTCAAATTTCAAATGATTATAAAAAATGGAAAAATTGGTCGATTGATTTGTGGTATTCACTAAAACTATTCTTTGTGTCTATATTTTATTAAAAATAAATGATAAAGATAAATTTCAAAAATGTCGATAGAGGGCGCTTTAGATTTGGATTAACAAACAACTATTTTTTGCCGTTATTTTTTGCATCTCATTAAATGGTTTTGTAGGCTTAGATTTAAATTTAAATTTTGAGCTCAAAATCTGAATAGTTGGGAGTGGTTAAGTAGCACAAACTGAACTGTGTTCAGAGGATTTAAATTTCAAATGATTATAAAAAATGGAAAAAATAGTGGATTCGTTTGCGGTTTTTGCTAAAACTACTCTTTAAATCAGTGTTTTCTTGAAAATAAATTTTAAAGATAAATTTCATAAAATGTTGATAGAGGGCACTTTAGACATTCGAGTAGCGTACAACTATTTTTAACCGTTATTTTTTAAACCTCATTAAATGCTTTCAAATGCTTAGATTTAAATTCTGATATCAAACTCTGAATCGTTGCGGGTGTTTAAATAGCACAAAAGTGAACTGTGTTTGAGGGGGGGGGGGAGGGTTAAATTTCAACTCCTGAACACACTTCAGTTTGTGCTTCTTAACCCCTTTCAACGATTCAGAATTTGAGTTCAAAATTTAAGTTTAAATCTAAAATTTCGAAAATAAGTTTTGGTAAGCATTTAATTGGATACAAAAAATAACGGTTAAAATTAGTTGTTGGTTACTCTGAAGTTTAACGCGCCCTCTAACGGAATTTTTTTAAATTTATCTTTAAAATTTATTTTTAAGAAGATACTGACTTAAAGAATAGTTTTATTTTAAACCGCAAACGAATCAACCAATTTTTCCTTTTTTTATAATCATTTGAAATTTGAACCCTCTGAACACAGTTCAGTTTGTGCTACTTCACAACTCCCAACTATTCAGATTTTGAGCTCAAAATTTAAGTTTAAGTCTAAGTTTATGAAAATATTTAATCAGATGTAAAAAATAACGTAAAAAATAGTGTTCGTTACTCCAGTCTAAAGCGCCCTCTATCGGCATTTTCTGAAATTTATCTTTATAATTCATTTTTAATAAAATACTGACATAAAGAATAGTTTTAGTGAAAACCGCAAATCAATCAACTAATTTTTCCGTTTTTTATAATCATTTGAAATTTGAACCCTCTGAACACAGTTCAGTTTGTGCTACTTAATGACTCCCAACTATTCAGATTTTGAATTTAAAATTTAAGTTTAAGTCTAAGCTTACTAAACCATTTAATGAGATGCAAAAGATAGTTTATCATTACTTCAAAGTCTAAAGCGCCCTCTATCGGCATTTTTCGAAATTTATCTTTTTAATTTATTTTTAAGAAAATACCAACATAAAGAATAGTTTTAGGGAAAACCGCAAATCAATCGACCAATTTTTCCGTTTTTTATGTGTATTTGAAATTTTGGACCCTAAACTTTAATGGTGCTATCTCCTTTGGAAAATGTTTGGGACCCTTGGTTTTCTATTTACTATTACTCGTCTTGATGTGTTCTATCACCCCCTAGCGTATATACCATGAGTTTAGGGACACCCTGTATCAGGGGTGATTCTCGTCCGAAATTTCCGAAAATTTGAAATTGGGTTATGAGTTTGGCATAGTTGCCAACTTGTACGGTTTTGTGCGCAGAAAAAACAGTTACGTAGAAATGCAAATTTCGTGAAAGGATCGCCGAAATAGCATATATTTCGTCAATATTTCGTGGAAAAATGACGATTTCGTGAATGTTTATGTAAACGAACTTTGTCAAAAGATCGATAAAAAACGTGAATTTCCTGTGCGGATCGCGGAAAAAACACCAATTTCACAAAATATCGCAGATAAAACGTTGATTTCTTCTGAAGACCGCGGGAAAACGCCGATTTCGTCTAAAGATTGCAGATATAACGCCGATTTCGTTAAAAGATCGCGGGAAAAAACGCTGTTTTCGATTAAAGATCGCTTAAAAATATTTTGTCAAAAGAATATTTGAAAAAATATGCAGATTTCATCAAAGGATCACTTAAAAAACGCTGATTTCGTCAAAAGATCGCTGGAATAAAACGCCGTTTTTGAGAAAAAATCGCGTAAAAATGTAAATTTTGTCTAAAGATCGTCAAAAAACAATGATTTCACTTAAAAAAAAAACATGGGAAAACGCCGAATTCGTCAAAAGATCGCGGAGAAACCGCCGATTTCGGCAAAAGATCGCAATAAATCGCCAATTTTTCTAAAATATTGCTAATTTCGTCTGAAGATAGCGAAAAAACGCCGATTTTGTCCGAAAATAGCTGGAGGAGGAGGAGGGGGTCTCACGACCCCCCCCTCCCCCGCCGATTTCCGAAAAAAATTTTTCATCCAGAATCACCCCTGCCCTGTATATACAACAGTCAACTGCTGTTAATGTGGATTTCCAAGAGAAATCGTCTTTTCACATTAACTGGGCCAAGCATTCTAATGGATAAAAATATTCCTTGCTATGATTTAAAATTACAAATAGAGTACGTTTTTATACAAATACATATAACTTTTATAAATTTAACTTTTAAAATTTAATAATCAGTAAAAAAGCAAACGAATGAGATTATTGTTAATATAAAATAATTTCTCAAAACAAACAAAATATGAAAAGAAATTACCATACTCACATAATTTAAATTCATTTAAAATAATCTGTCACATTTCTTTAAGATAATTGAACAATTGATCTTTTTGTAACATTTTCTAATTTTGTTATGCTATTGAAAATGATGAATTTTGATTGATAATGTAGGCGAAAAAACAACAACATTGTTTGAACCTCTGAAATAGTTGGTGGCAGCATGCTGTTTTTGTCTTCATGTTTATTAATCATAATTTCTTGATCTCTTGATTACAGAAGCTCTAATTTCAAAACTTTTCCTGAAACAGTCAAATTATCATCAATGCAGGCAAATGTTCTGCATTCAATCCTTGTGCTAACAACTACTGCTGCTAACATACTTTTGAGATTCGACAAGTCATTGTTTTCTTTATTCATATCTGTTTTGCAGCCTTTTGCAACCCAATATATTGAAAACTATTAGATATGGTTTTGGAGATTACTTCTGACCATGCAATAAGCATGATCATCCATTCAAGATTGCTGTACCCTTATATATAGAGATTCTGAGTTATTTATTTCTTGGATCATGTGAATGAAAAGCATCCTTCTGTAGTGTCTCCAGCAGCAGAATTTCTTTCTGCAGTCTGCAACACAAACAGAAACTTTAAAAACAGTCTGCATAGGTTAAGGACAAATGCCCCCTTTCCAATCCCTCACATTACGTTACATGCACTCAAACCTTCCACATATTTGTGATTATCATAAAAGCAAAGTAATTTTATCCTCAGAATAGCTTGAAAGCGAAGAAAATCAATTCCTGGCACTATATTTTTCTTTCGTGCCCAATTGATGAAATTTGCTTATTTTTTTTGCAGCTTTTTGACAAAGTTTGTCGTTTTCTTACGATATTTTGACGAAATATGCCGTTTCTTCGTGATCTATTTGCAAAATTTGTCAGTTTTTTTTTCGAGATTTTTGACGAAATTTGCCATTTTTTTCGCAGTTTTTTTTACGATAATCACAATTTTTGTGATACCTGGGCAAAATTTGGGCCTTTTTGTGATTTTTGGATAAAATTTGCGATTTTTTTCGTGATCTTTTGGCAAAATTTGTCATTTTTTTTCAATCCTTTACATTTTTTTTTTTTTCCGATTTGTTTACAAAATTAATTAATTTTTTTTTTTTTTTTTTTGGAATCTTTTGTCAAAATTTGTTGTTTTTTCAGAGTCTTTAGATAAAATTTGTTGTTTCTTCATGATCTTTTGATGAAATTTGCTGTTTTTTTTTCACAATCCTTTGACAAAATTGTTTTTTTTTTTCCACAATCCTTTGACAATTGTTTTTTTTTCCTACGATCTTTTGACAGAATTCGTGTTTTTTCCAAGATCTATGACAAAATTGGCGACTTTTCTTCAAAGGATGGTCGAAATTGATTTTTTTATTTAAACTATTTGTCGAAATTCTGGACACATTTTATATCCGAATTTTCAGATTTATGACTTTTTAATTTTTGGAGATCATTGCCTTAATTTTTCAGATAATTCAGAACAGAATCATCCCTGATTTATAGTTTAACAGGAATCGGATCATATTACAATGGTACATGACAAATAATTTCTAGCAAACTTTTTTTTTCTTTCTAAATTTTAACAGTTTAAAAATAGTCTGCAGAAAAAAAAATGTTTTTCCATATACACCCATGTGTACAGTATAACCTCAAAAATCCATCATCAAAGTCCTTTTTCCCTCTTCTTTTTTTACATTTCACACTTACCGGAGAATGAAAAATAGCAATTGTTTATAAATTAAAAACTTCCGATTCAAAAGCAAAAAGGAAAAATTAAATAATTGACAAGGAAGAATATGTGTTTTCTTTATATGTTAGATCCAATTAGTTCCTTGAACAACAGAAAGTACAAAAGACAAGTCAAGAAACCAACAGAAGAACATTATATCACTGAAAAAAATGCATAAGTTTGATAGGGCAATTAATATCTCCTTTAAAAAAAGTTTGTGTTTTCAAAATATATGTTCTTTACGTGTATAAAATACAAGAAAACTTGTTAAAGAACTGCCAAAATTTGATGCAATTAACATAAAACATTACATGAGAAGAAAAAGTCTTTACTGTTTATAAGGATTTTATTTTTAAATTATTATTTGTAACATGGAGAATATCAATTAAAGTAAGATTTAAAAAAAAATATTTCTCTCTCTCTCTTGGGCCCCACCAGTGGCCGAGAGGTTCTGACCTCAAACTGGTAGACGGTAGGTGCTGGGTTCGAACCCAATCGCGACCATCAGCCTAACCGTTCGAAGTTTTCCGTGGTTTTCTTCGAACCTTGCGTAAATACGGGTTAGGTTCCCTTAGAAAGACCCCCACGGAGGGCATCCCACCCCATAGGGCCTATATCCCATAGCGTAGATAATTGGCCGACATACAAACAAACTCTCTCTCTCTCTTCTTTTTTTTTTTTGGTCACATAAGTATCTCTTGGTTATGAATTCAATTATAAATAAAAGTGTAATTAGGAATATTGGAAATTATTTTGATATCCTTCAGAAATCCGGAGTTTTCAAAAATTCGGCTTAGTCTTGATCCTGACAATGTCGGATTTTTGAAGTTATACTGTACTTAGTGTGTAATAATGGGAAGAAGCCTTTTAATATTAGTAGCCTTGATATTTCAGAACTATTTTTTTGGACCCTTGAAATATTCATTCTGATGAAAGGTATATAAAAGTTATTGAAATTGTTTATTTTAAGGAGTGAGTATAAAAAACAATAAAAAAAAAAAACATAAATTTTGCATCAAGAATGAAGTCAATTATATAATTAGTTGTTGAGATATTTGTAATGCTATTTTCCACACTGTTCGATTTTTCATGACCCTGTATTTCCTTTAAATTTCAATTCAAAGATATATTTTAATTGGAAATGAGACACTTAATCCAATGCAGTAAACTGTTGATTAATATGATTACTGTTTTTGGAATTAAAAGGGTGCTTCTTTTATGTAGTTTGGTACTACTTGATTATCCCGTCGACCAAAAGACTAATGCCAAACAATTAGATTAAACGCCAATAATAGCTTATCGTAAATGTCACATTCACATTCACTTGACATTAAAAATGTTACATGTGTTTGTTACTACAACAAGTAATTTTTAATTTGATGTTTTATTTGTATGCTTATTAATTTTTATTAATTTATTTATTCTTCTGTCATTTAAAATAAAAATTATGCCAATTTGTGTAATTCAGGAGTAGTTTGGCAATTTATATAATTTGCAAAATGGGTCAACAAGATAATCCAGTAGTAAACCTGCAATTCAGCAATAGTGCATTACTGTAGGTATAAAAAAATGTTTAAATATATGTTTAAATTTCATTTTGGAATTGCAGTGCATTTTATATGTAGTTTAAACTTGTTATCTATGATGGGTAAGTACTATGGTGGTCCTCAATGACTAGTTTACTAATGCATTCAAATTCAATATTAAATTAGAACTGACATACCCTTTTAAAGTTTACTACGCAAGTTTCAATTAGAAGAAATAATTTATTGTACAAATGTGCTGCCAATGTGACATATTCTTAACAACAGCAAATAGCACAACAACTAAACAATATTTCAAATTTATACAGTTAAATAAAAATATGCTGCCACATATTGAGTTATATAGTTTTGATATCTGAGTATGGTAATTAAATATTTATTATTGTTAAACCTTTAAAAAAATTATTCTTATTTTGGCTTGTATAATAGTTCTCTTTTGGGAATTCTTTAATGTTTTCTTTTTATTCCTTATCTTTAATATAATTTTATTAATAAATATATTTAATTTTGTTAGAGACAGAAATTTGATGTCTTAAGAATCACATAAATACTACTGAAAATGAAAACTAGGTTCATACTTAAAAAAGTTATGAATGCACTCATTTGGACTGTCAGCAAAGAAGATATCTCTCACAATTAAGGTATAAAATCTTAATTTTATAGATTAATTAATTTTTTTCAATTTAAATGAAATATTTTAGTGTAATCGAAAACATTATGATATAAGAATTTTAATATTTTAAACAATTAAACAGCTGTAATATCCAAAAAAACATGGCTATTAAACCAGAAAAAAAAAGTTGCGATTGTTTTTGATTTTATTGTCATCATCAATTTTGTTCTTGCAACTTTACTCGGAGTTTTGCTATTTACACCTCAAATTATCTGTGGGTTTTAGTGTCACAGATTTTAGGGAATTAACTGTATTCCATTCAGCATTACTAAGTTTTATTTTTACATTTAATGTATTATAATATGTATATGTTCTAGCAGAATTTCCCCCAAAGGGTTTCAGAGGGTAACTCTGTCCTTCTTGCCCCTCATCCAAAGACTAGCATCCCTCTTGCCACTCATTCAAGTAAGAAGCACACTTCTTGCCACTCAAAACACAGCCCTTACTGTTTTGCATCTGTACTGAACACGTCCTAGCTAGTTGTTTTCTCATTCATACATTTAAGATAATGCGTTCTCAAAGCTTCTATCGCGGCAGACAAGTCTTGAAAGGTCAAGGTCATGATAGACAAATTCCCGATCGATGACACAATACCTTTTGATCCAAAAAGAACATGCACCAATAACATAAAATTTGCTAAAAGAGAGGAAAAATATAAGAAAAATAATTTTGTTTTTCTCACCAGGAGTGATTCTGTTCTAAAATTTCTAAAAATTCAAGACATTTGGTTCTGAAAATTTTAAATAAATAGATCAACAATCAGAAAATTTAGGCATGAAAAAATTTGGCGAGTTTCAACAAATGGTCACCAAAAACTTTTGCCAATCATTCGCAGAAAAAAAAAAAAAGCAAAATTCTTCAGAGAATCGCGGGGAAAAGCTCATGAATCGCG
Organism: Maratus speculifer; assembly: GCA_964019185.1. Lineage (NCBI taxonomy): Eukaryota > Metazoa > Arthropoda > Arachnida > Araneae > Salticidae > Maratus > Maratus speculifer. The sequence goes on from OZ025303.1 coordinate 80,184,553, forward strand.
AGGAAAATGGTGATTTCGACAAAGGACAGTTGGGGAAAAAAGCATTAATTTCATCAAAATGTAGCAGGCAAAAGCGTGAATTTTGTCAAAGTACCGACGAAAAATGCAAATTTTTGTCAGTCACAGAAACAATGCAAATAAGAATCTGAAAAATACTTTCATCAAGGAGCCATTCGAAGGATGCAAATTTTGTGTAAGGGCCTGGAAAAAATCCTTATTTTGTTAAATGACCACCAACAAAAAGTGAATTTTGTCAAATAACTGCAAAAAAAATGTTTTTTTTTAAGGGCTGTTGAAAAAAACATGAATTTCAAATAAAGGTACAGCAGATGAAAATCTCGAATTTTGTCAGAATTCCATGGGAAAAATGTGCTTTTGTTTGCGATCTTTTGAAGAAATTTGCTGTTTTTTGCAATTCTTTTTTTTGACAATATTTTCTAGTTTCGGAATTTTTTCTCAAAATTCATTTTTTTTTCTTCCGATTCCTCAATGAAGTTCGTATCTTTTCACAATCCTTTGACAAAATTTGTATTTTTCCCACAATCCTATGACAAGATTGGCCATTTTGTTTTTCGATAATTTAGGAAAATAATTTTTTCTTTCAATCGTTTGTCAAAATTTGCAATATATTTTACGTCTGAAGTTATGACAGACTTTTTTTAATTTTCGGAAATGACTGCCTTAATTTTTATTAATTTTGGTAAAGATCTGACAAAATCACAGAAATAATTCTGAGCCAAAAAAAAAAAAAAAAAAAAAAAAAATGAAATTCACAACAAATTTTCTCAAAGGTTACAACAGAGGTGGGAGAATTGAGGGGGAGAATCCACTTCCGACATGAACTATCTAGTTTTTTCTTTCACTCCCCTTTTTCGAAATTTATGTTTTTTCGAGATCTTTTGATGAGATATGTCTTTTTTTTCACGATTTTTTGATGAAATATGCCGTTTTTCCATGATTTTTTAACAAAATTTTCTTTTTTTTCTTTTTGTAATCTTAAGAAAATTTGCCCTTTTTTTTTAATATGTTTTGATGAATTTTTTTATTTTTTCTTTTTCTGTTGATATTTTCATTTTTTCTCGATTTTTTTTTTTCTTTTTTTTTTTTTTTTTTATCGCAATTCTTTTGCGACTGATTGGAGATCTTTGCACAACTAATTGACAAATTTTAAGATTTATCCCCTCAATCAAATAACAATTTTTTCCACTGATAAATGAACATATTTTGTGGAGTTTTTCCTCTTGCTATTAGAAAAGGAAATCAATCGAACAGCCCATCAAATAGTGACTCAATACAACATCAATATATGACTCAACTCTTTAAAAGTGCCCTTAAAAATCAAAAAAGTGCCCTGAAGAATGTAAAAAGTGCCCTTTCCACAACAGTAGTGCCCTGCTCTTTTTTAAACCTAAGGGAAATTGCTATACCATTTTAAAAGAAATATAATCTGCTCGATGCCTGTAAGTTTTTGCTTGTGTGCTTTTTTATTTTATAATTTTTTTCTGTTTCTTTTTCTGATATTTTTATGCAATATTGTGTTTATCTTTTTACATTTAATAATATTTTGGGCTTCAATGTGCATAATCTTTTTTTATTTTGATATTGAGTTGTAATGTGCAAATCTAATGTTCTATGAAGTTGTAAATTTTACTTTGGTTTCTAGAGATTATGTAATTTATATTTATGTAATTAGAATCTGATTAGCTGCATGTTATTTATTTGTTTTTCATAAATATTTCAGCCACATGATATTGATTTTTGGGTCATACCATGTCAAATCAACCAAAAAAATTCAATATTCAACCTGACCATTTCAGATTTCAATGAAATTGCCAGGGATGATATAAATGATGATATAAATTTGAGCATATTTTTATTTTTTATTTATTGCTTTAAATTTTCATAAAATTATTAAAATTTTGAAAAATTATCATTTTTTGACGTGCATAAATATTTTCAATTTTGATTTTCTCAAGTTTTATCAAACATAGAAAATTTTATGACCACTCATTTTAAAGTGGAGTTTATAAGATTTAATTTGATATGCAAGTTGATTATGCATAGTTAAAAAAATAAAATTAAAAATTTTTTAGTTTAAAATTTAAAAAAAATTTAGATAGTCATTTTTAAAAATTTTGTGAAAAAATTGTATGTTTGTTGTACCATTTAAAATTCTGACTAAGCTAAACTAAGCTTAAAATTCTGACATTTTTAGAGTGGGATTTCAATAGGATCATGAGTTATAAAATAAAAGCTGAAAATTACCATACAAATTAAAGCTAAATAACAAAATAGATAGAATTAAATCATTATCTTAATGGTAATTTTTAGCTTTTATTTCATAACTCCTAATTCCATTGAGATCTTACTTTAAAAATTTCAGAATTTTAAGCTTATAGTAAATATTACTGCAAACATACAATTTTTTTCAAAATTTTTAAAATTGACTATCTAAAAAAGTTTCAAATTAAAAAAAAAAAAAAAACTAGATTTTATTTTCTTTAACTATGAATAGTCAACTTGCATATTAAATTAAACTTTATAAACTCCTCTTTAAAATGAGTGGTCATAAAACTTTCTATGTTTGATAGAACTTATGAAGTACAAAAATAAGAACATGTAAGCAAGCCAAAAAATGATAAATTTTCAAAATTTAAATAATTAATTGTATGAAAATTTAAAGCAACAAATATAAAATAAAAATATGCTCAAATTTATATCATCAGCCAGAACGATTCCTGTGAGTTTTATCGAAATCTGAAAGGGTCAGGTTGAGTCACTGGTTGATTTGGCATGGAATGACCCTTTTAGTTTTCTTCCTTTGTTATACAATTTAATTGCAGTATTTGAATCTACTTATTTTTATTGCATTGTCAGATCGCTGTTGTTAGACTTTTTTATTGATAGACTGGCAGGAAACTGTACAGATAATCACCTCATCGAGTTGGAAACTGAAATTTCAGGATTTGACAGGTCTTGATCAACATATTAAAACAAAACTGTCCCCCCCCCCCCCCCACACACACACTTTTATTCTTTAGAATATAAACCAAATTTATTTTGCAGCTATCTAAAATTTTCAGTACAATAAAATATAAAATTATAACTTGTTATTTGTTGAATAAAATGAAATAAAATCACGATTTGCAATCAGTTGCAGTTTTTACAAGGCTAAGAAAACTACATTTGACTGTCAGAAAAGGCAAAAAAGTTACTGACCCTGCACACTGCTAAATTCTTGAAATTAGCAGTCTGATTGAATTTTTTTTAAGTTTAAAATTAAAAAAAAAAAAATTAGTCATTTTTAAAAATTTTGAAAAAATTGTATGTTTGTTGTACCATTTAAAATTCTGACTAAGCTAAACTAAGCTTAAAATTCTGAAATTTTTAGAGTGGGATCTCAATAGGATCAGGAGTTATGAAATAAAAGCTGAAAATTACCATACAAATTATAGCTAAATAACAAAGTAGATAGAATTAAATCATTATCTTAATGGTAATTTTTAGCTTTTATTTCATAACTCCTGATTCCATTGAGATCCCACTCTAAAAATTTCAGAATTTTAAGCTTATAGTATTACAGCAAACATACAATTTTTTCAAAATTTTTAAAATTGACTATCTAAAAAATTTTTAAATTTAAAATAAAAAAAAAATTGATATTTTCTTTAACTATGAATAGTCAACTTATATATCAAATTAAATCTTATAAACTCCTCTTTAAAATGAGTGGTCATAAAACTTTCTATGTTTGATAGAATTTGTGAAATACAAAAATAAGAACATGTAAGCAAGCCAAAAAATGATAAATTTTCAAAATTTAAATAATTAATTGTATGAAAATTTAAAGCAATAAATATAAAATAAAAATATGCTCAAATTTATATCATCAGCCAGAACGATTCCTGTGAGTTTTATCGAAATCTGAAAGGGTCAGGTTGAGTCATTGGTTGATTTGGCATGCAATGATCCTTTTAGTTTTCTTCCTTTGTTATACAATTTAATTGCAGTATTTGAATTTACTTATTTTTATTGCATTGTCAGATAGCTGTTGTTAGACTTTTTTATTGATAGACTGGCAGGAAACTGTACAGATAATCACCTCATCGAGTTGGAAACTGAAATTTCAGGATTTGACAGGACTTGATTAACATATTAAAACAAAACTGGTCCCCTCCCCCTTCCACTTTTATTCCCTAGAATATAAACCAAGTTTGCTTTGCGGCTATCCAAAATTTTCAGTACAATAAAATATAAAATTATAACTTGTTATTCGTTAAATAAAATGAAATGAAATCACGATTTGCAATCAGTTGCAGTTTTTACAAGGCTAAGAAAATCTACATTTGACTGTCAGAAAAGGCAAAAAAATTACTGACCCTGCACACTGCTAAATTCTTGAAATTAGCAGTCTAATTGAATTTATGGCTGTCTCATACCAGCAGACCACCAAGGATTTCAAATGCTGCTGCATTGTAACTGTATTTACTATAGTATTTTTACTTTTTTATCCTTAAGAAGATATCGTGAAAACTTTCAACTTCTATTTTTGAATGCACTTGTGCTTTTTAAGATGACCTGCACAAGAATTGTTTTTGGGAAATGTCTGTCTGTGACGCATACTTTGTGGATGCATTATTACAAGAATTAATTCAGGGAACTTCATCAAACTTCATGTTCTGTTAAACACTGACATGAATTGGTGCTGATTAGATTTCGTGTATATTGCAAATATGGCATTCATGAACTGTGTATTTTACAATTTATGTGATAGCTAAGTCTCAGCATCTGTAGGATGGAATTTCATCAAATTTAATATTAATAATAAATTCCTAATTTAATTTATTGATGATTTGTTAAACAAATTCAAAATGAATTTGTTGTCAAATAAATATACATATTTAAGTATAAAAGTTCAAGGAAGATCACAATCTAAAAAAAAAAGTTTTAAGTCAGTTTAAACAAGAAAATTTATGAACATGTGCATACATACATAATTTTTTTATTGATTGTTTTTGTAAATAATATTATTATACATAACATGTTTTATCATAATAATACAGAGAAAATGATAAAGTGAGAATACTATATTGAGTTAAACATGAAGTTAATCTTGACTAAACTTAGCTGGGTCACCCCTGCTAGTTGTATTTATTGAATTAATGATGTTAACTTGCTGAGCTAAAGTTGTATATCATTTTCAACATCTGGTGTGTAAAAGTACATACAAATATTATACAGACATTCATGCAATAAATACATTAAACCCAACTGGAGTGAAAAATTAACCAGAGCAAGAAATTGAACCCAGGACCACAGCATTCCAGACTGTTGCTTTAATCATTGAGCTACTCTGGCCGATACCTGAGTCTGCAATTTTTCACTAATAAACCAAGTTGGGGAAAATCTTCAGCCATCCATAAGATGGAACAACGATGAATAGATTAACTATTCCATTGATATAATTTTTATGCAGACATTATTTTCGTGTATATGCATGTTTTATTATCTAGTATGTATTTACATTTTCTTTTCAAAATAGTCAATGCAATCTGCAATGAAAATCTTTCTTGCAGATTTATTTAGTTGCATCATGTCATATACAGTAAAACCTCTAAATAACGGACAGCTCGGGGACGCAGAAATTGTCCGCTATTCGGAGGTGTCCGCTATTGGGAAAACCTTAGATATTCAAAAACCTCTAAGAAATGCTTAACATTTCATTCATTGACTTTTATATGTCCTAAAACCTCTGTTATATGATTAATCAGAAATTAAAATTATTTTTTAAGCAATGGGACTGAAATAAAATTGTACAAACCTTCACAAAGGATTCAAAATTTACTAAGAAATGGTTAATGTTTCATTAATTGACTTTTATATGTCCTAAAACCTCTATTATGTAATTAATTAGAAATTAAAAAATAATTTATGCGATAAAACTGAAATAAAATTGTGCACACCTTTATCCACTGTTTATTACATTCTTATGAAAAAAATATGTTACAAAAGTTTACTTTTGCTCGTGATTACATGTAATTTGTTTTTCAATGTGAGTTTATTTAGACATTATAGTGTTCCGGGCAGAGAAGGGAGGGGATTGCACTTTTGGACCATTAACCCCCTCGCGACGGGAGCCTTTTACGAAATTATTAATGTTTTGCCACCGGTTTTTAAATGCAGAAATTTATACCTCATTAAATCGAGAAAATGTTCCAATTAAATAAGCCAAATTTTAGAGTACAATTTTACTGGCGAGGATAAACAAAAATTCATAAGCCTTTTTTCAGCAGGTATAAGTATCACTCGTCCTCAATGAGTTAAAAGAATAAAATCTCAAAGTTATCCGGGGGGACATTTCAATGCTCTGGGAGATGTCTCTCCCGGGCAACCTCTTGAATTCACCACTGAACATGGAGAGGAGGGGAGGGGGGATTTGTCCCAGCTCATAATCTACATTTATGTATGATCACAAAATTTATGATACAATGTCCTTATAAATTAAGAGGCCTTTTTACTTTTTCTTTTCTTTTCTTTTTTTCTTTTATTTATTTATTTATTTTTTGTCTCGTTAAAAAATACTTTTTCATTCTTTATCGCCAAAAATAGTGTCCGCTATTCGGAATGTCCGTTATTCAGAGGTTAAACATACAAAAATTCAGGTTTTGGGAGTGGGGATTGGAAAACTGTCCGTTAAATAGAGGTGTCCGCTATTCGGGAGTGTCCGTTATGGAGGTTTTACTGTATTGGCTGTTGACTAGTGTTGCCAAATGTTCTGATTAAATCAGGGCTCCAAATGCTCTGGCCACCAGTATTAATTTTCTTTGCTTTATCTGACGACATAATTATGTGGTATTAAAGATGGCGAAATAAACTGTAAGAAATTAGTGGTGTCCAGAGTATTTTGAGCCCCCATTTATGGAAGACACCTAGCAACACTACTGTTGACAGACCAGAGTTTGTTATGACATATATCCGATATTTATTTTATATCAAGATTTTTTATATTTTCAAATTACTTGATATTAAATTAATTTTTATTATATATCAAAATGTGTTGTATTTCTCTACATTTGTTATTTATTTTCAAAATATTGTGTAAGATGTTTTATATAAGTTTAGTGAAAACAAATGTAAATGATACTTTCAGTTGTTATATGACTGTGTTGTTGTGTAGATAAAAAACTTTTGTCTTTGGCAGTGACTTTTTTAGCCGTGAAGAAAACAAATATATTTTCTAAGATTTGTGGCTGAATTTTTTACTTGTCGATTATGTGGGACACTATTTATTCAAAACAGAACATGATGACTGAAAGGTAGACTGCCTAATTTAGATAATCGATTATGTAAATCTACATTAGAAAAAAAAAACTGTTTTTGTTTAAGTTAGTTTAAACTGTACAACTTGTTAGGGAATAAAAAGTAAGATAAGTTTACATTTATGTTTTCTGTTCAAATTTTTTCAATTAAAAAATATATACATATTTAAAATTTTGTTTTATAAATTTCTATTTCTTAATAGTTGATATTGATTCCTATAGATTTTTTTATTGAAGTGAATGAAGAAAATGTTTCTGTATTATATTAGTTGATCTTTCATTTTGTTGCAAGTGGGGGAGAAAAAAAAAAGGAAAAGATGCACCTTTAGTACATTTTTTAAGTTTTCATGTCAAGTGCAATATGATGTATTTTCTAATTTATATTACATTTGAAGTTATTTACTAACAGTAGTAAGGCGGCTATTTTGAAAATCGGATATCTATATTAATAAAATAACAAATCACTCTGTGTGTGTGTGTGTCTGCGATAGTTAGCGAAAACTACGGTACGTACGAAGCTCAAATTTTTTCTGAGAGTAGCCCAATATCTCTCCTGATGCACCTGACGCTCAGAATTTCGAAATTCCAATTATTAACTGAGTAATTAATTAAAATCGAGAGGTCACTCTCATAAAAAATCATCTTTTACCATTTTTTTTCTCTTTCATATTTTTACGGTTGGATGGTTGTGTAAAAATTTTCGCAGAAGTAATAAGAAAGCTGAGAGAGAATTAAAGAAACCCATGGAGAAATGAGATAAGTGGAGGTGAAGTAAGCCTCAAAAAAGGTTTGCAATATGAATCCATTTATCGCTCAAATTTTAATGTTCCAAACAAAAGGACGTGGAAGGGATTTTGTATTATAATACGAATTGAAAGAAATGAATTACAACTGAAGCATATTTTAAGAAGAAATAGCAAATTTTAAAAATGGTCTTTGTTCTATTATTATTTATTAAAATAAATATTCGCTTTTAAAATAAAAGAAACTGGAAAATTAGCAATAATTAAATGTCAAATTGAAATTAAATAAGATATTGAAAACATTTGATGCGAACTAAAAATTCAATTACTAAAAGTTTCCTAATTTAATGTAATTTTAAATACTTTATAACGTAGATGAAAAATGTTTATGACTTAATAATTGCATATAAATAAATATTTAAAATATATTGAGGAAAACGTTCTTTTAAAATCATGTATGAAAATTTAAGTAATAAATATTAATCTAAAATATAGATTTCTGACTGCAGACGATTTTAATGTTTTAACAAAAGAATGTTATATTTTCAAGCAAAACGGTAAAATAATTTTCTATATTGATATTTAAAACACATATGATAAAATAATTAATAAATTTTTACCGGTGAAGCGATAGGTTAGTTCTTTTTAAGAAACAAGAGCAAAAAAAATATGGGTTTAAATCTGTTTCAATTGATAGGCGTGTCAAAGCACGTGCTTTTGTCGGTACTTAATTGGACTTAATGTAGGGTTAAATTTTCAGCATCACCTCCAGAGATAATACTTCCACTCTATTAATTTCTTTTTACTTTATGAAAGAAACCAATTTGAGATTTTGACATTTCAAAAGTGACTGTTTTTTTCCCAAAGATCTTTAAAATTCATAGACTGGCAAAATGTCAGTTTAACTTAAGATTTTTGAACACAGCTGTTACGTCGGATCGTTCGTACTTCGTACATTAGAATGTACAGGGTGTGCAGCAAATAACACCCTGATTTCAAAATTAAATTAATCAAAAACAAAGATCAAATAGAATTATGCAGTAAACGATTTGTTTATCAGGTAAGCTGTAAAAATCTTATACAAAAGTTTTGAACGGTAAATATTTTGAAAAGGTTGTGTTCTGATTGCAAAGAATGCTTCGATTTGACATTTTTCTTGCTTTAGATTGCTACCAGAGAATGTGTTTTTCTGCTTAAAGTGCCACATTTCATAGTTTTTTTAAATTAAATTTTTGAAATTTCGAAATTCTAAAAATTTACTTCGAAAAATCTTTAAAATATTACACTGTAAGCTGAAAAATTATTTCTCTGTAGGCAATCTAAGACAAAAAAAAAAAAAACGATAAGAGCAAGACAAAATAATTTCCGTGAACATAAACCTGACTCAAACCTAAAAAATTCCATTTGAAAAAAAAAAAAAAAAAAAAAAAAAAAAACTGAAATTTTATGCAAGTTACATATGAATCCGATCAAAATATTCGAAAGAACCATAACCAGATTCGAATAAGACAAAATAATTTCCGTGGACATGAACCCGATCCGAACTTACAATTCCATTTGAAAAAAATACCTGAAATTTGAATCGAACCAAATATGAACCTGACAAAAATATTCCACAGAACCATACCCGGATCCGAACAAAACAAAAAATTTCCATGAACATGAACCCGATCCGAACCTAAAAAAACTGAACTAAATCTGAATCTGACAAAAATATTCCAGAGAAGCATATCCTTATTCGAAAAATGCAGAATAATTTCCGTTGATACGCAACCCAACCTGAACCTAAAAATTCCATTAAAAAACCGAAATCTGAATTGAACGACATCTGAACCCGAAAAAAATATTCCAAAAACCCAAAACCGGATCCGAGCAAGACAAAATAATTTCCCTGGACATGAATCCGACCAGAACCTTAAAAATCAATTTGAAAAAATATCTGAAATCTGAATCGAACCAAATCTGAATCCGACGAAAATATTCCAAATAACTATAACCAGATACGAACAAGACAATATAATTTCCATGGACATAAACCCAATCCTAATCAAAAAATTTGTTAAAAAAAAAAAAAAAAAAAAAAAAAAGAAAAAAGAAAATCCCGAAATTTGAACTAAACTTAATCTAAACCTAACAAAAATATTTCAGTGAAGTATAACCTCATTAGAACTAGGTAAAATAATTTCCATAAAAGTACAACCCGACCCGAACCTAAAAATTCCATTTGAAGGAAAAAAAAGCACGGAATCTGAATTGAACCGAATCTAAACTGAACAAAGTATTCCAAAAAACCATAATCGTATCCGAAGAAGACAAAATAATTTCCATGGACATGAATCCAATCCGAACCTAAAATTAGGATGTTCTACAAAACATAATGCGCTCCGTAGCGGTCGAAAGTGAAACTAAGTACTTAGCGCGAGATGGTTAAGATATTTCGTTTATAGTTAGAACTTGGTTTTAAATTAGAACTTGGTTACGGTTAGGAAATATAATACTATATACTAACCTTTTAGCTAATCACCGAGAATCGATTTCATTCACGGTATAATCGGATTTAAGAGTGATATAATTAGTTTGAAATTCAAAATATTTCACTTGGGATATGTATGTGAAAAAAGTATTTAGTTAAGTCACTTAACAGTAATTTTAAGGATAAATATCAACACTTTAACACGAAAATCAAGCAATCGTTGGACACATATTCCCTCCTGCGTTTCCCATTGCAGTTATTTTGGGTATTTTTGCAGCTAAATATTTTTTTTTTAAAAAACCGATTTTTGACACAGTCAGGGGGCACGTATTTAATATTATGTACACTGTAAAAAAATTGACCCTTTTGCTGCATCATCACTACCCCGCTTTTATAGAATATCTCTCTTTTGACCTATGAGAATGCTCCATAATAGGCTGAAGTAATCATTTTCTATAAAAGCGGTGGAGTGACGATGCAGCAAAAGAGTCAAATTTTTAACAGTGTATTTACACATATTTCGAGTTAAAGATAAAATCATATAAATTTGAAGTTCGTTTAACATTATTATTACGGACCCGGGCAACGCCGGGCGGGTTAGCTAGTATACTAATAAAAGAACAAAACGCTCTGTCTGTCTGTGTGTGTGTGTGTCTGTGTGTCTGCGATGGCTAGCAAAATCTACAGCACGTACGAAGCTCAAAAATTTTTTGAGAGTAGCCCAATGTCTCTCCTGATGCACCTGAGGCTCAGAATTTCAAAATTCTATTTATTAACTGAGTAATTAATTAAATTCCAAAGCTCACTCTCATAAAAAATCGCCTTTTTTCGCTTTTTTTCCATTTCATTTTCTTATGGTTGATTGGTTGCATAAAATTTTCGCAGAAATAATTAAAAAAGCTGGGACAGACCTTTAAAATTCATAGACTGGCAAACTGTCAGTTTAAATGAGGATTTTTTTTTTTTAATCACAGCTGCTGTACACCATGGAGAAAAAAATAGGTGGAGGCGAAGTAAACCGAAAAAAGGTTTGCAACACGGAGTAAGAAGTGTCTTACTCCGTGGTTTGCAATATTAAACCATTTATCGCTGAAATTTTAATGTCTCAAACAAAAGCACGAGGGAGGAATTTTGTATTAATAAAACGAATTGAAAGAAACGAATTACAGCTGAAGCATATTTTACGAAGAAATAGTAATTTTTTTTAAATGGTTTTTTTTCTATTATATTATTTAGGTTAAAGTTAGGTTAAAGTTAAATTGCATTTATGTTATGGTTAGAATAAGGATATGTTACAATAAAGTGAATACATTTAGGCTAGGTTACATTTCTGTTATATTTAATTTATGGTAGGGTACTGTTAAGTCGCTGTTAGGTTACAGACAGTTCTGGTTACGGTATAAAAGTTTAAGGTTAGGAATTTATACACAGAGTGAACCTATACGCAAGATTTGATTAAAAATAACACTTACTTTTGTTAAATAGCTCTGAAATTATAGTACTATATACCAACCTTTTAGCTACTATCGTGTATCGATTTCATTCATGGTATAGTCGGATTTAAGAGTGATATAATTAGTTTAAAATTCAAAATATTTCACTTGGGATTTGTATGTGAAAATAATAATTAGTTACGTGACTTAACAGTGATTTTTACGGATAAATATCAACTTTTTTACACGAAAATCATGCAATCGTTGGATACATATACCCTCCCGCGTTTTTCATTGCTCATTTTGAGTATTTTTAGAGCTTAATATTAGTTGTTTTTAAAACCGATTTTTCACACAGTCAGTGGCTACGTATTTCAGACAGTGCATTTCTGCATGTAACGAGTTAATGATAAAATCATACAAATTTTAAGTTCGTTTAATATTGTTAATACGGACCCGGGCAACGCCGGGCGGGTCAGCTAGTATATAAAAAAATATTGGATATTTTTTATATTTTCAAAAATATCATGATATTTATGAACCCAGTGACAGACATACCCCTGTATCCATCTCAGAAATATGCATGTACCACTTTACAAAATGCTCACTAGATTGTGCCATACTGCCTGTACATCTGCTATGCTTTACTTTTTTGCTGACAATTTAAAAAGAAAATTGGGAAAGTTTAGATTAATTAATTATGCATATTACTTCATTATTATTTTCTTCCTTTTTCAGTGTTTAATGTCTAATTACAATAGAAGCTCTTCAATCCGGCATGCTACAGTTTGGTGCATTTTATATTTTGACACCAATCGAGCCACTATCATTCGTATTTTTTCATGTTGATTTGTTCAGAAACAAGTTTTTCTAGTGCAATAAAAACAACTATAAAGTTTGTCAACAAAACTTATCACTCAGACGAACTCATAAATTTGTTTATAATCTGTGATAATTTTTTGAAGAGGGGATCTGAATGATGACAGCAATATGACATTAGAGCTTTTTTTAAATTGCAAGGCTCATGTTATTTATATTTATATATGCAATGTAATGGGCAATCCATTTTACACAATTTGAATTTAATTTTGTACTGTATCTCTTTCTTTAAATATCACAGTTGTTATAAAGATAAAATGCAGTGCAGTATTTTGTCAGATGTTTGTATCATTTTTGCACTAATTTATAATATTCATGTACCCATAATTTACCATATTGTCATTCGATAATCTGGCAAAGTTGCCAATGTGGTATGGATATGTTCCTGTACATGCCAGATTAAAGAATTTCTACTGTATATTTTTTTATAAATTTTTTTGATTGTTCGAATATTCTTATTGCACTTTCAGACAGCTGCTAGTTTTATTCTGAATTAGCAGTTCATAATAGTGCTACAAAAATCATCAAGAACTTAATGCATAATTTTCATGAATTATGCAGTCCAAATATGATGTACATCTTTTTAATATGCTTTTGGGTGTCTGATCGCTTATTTAACATTTGTATAAATGAACATCAGAAAATAAATTATTCTTTTATGCTTTGTCTTTATTTTTTGTTACAATATGTTTGAATGATAACATTAACTAAATACAGATATTGACTCAGTAGACTCTCTTAAATCCGCAATCCTAAAATCCATAACTCTCTAAACTCTGCACATAATTTACAGATGTAAACAATTAAACATTCAGTTTAGATGTAGGGACAAAATTTGTCTTTTTTAGTTTTATATCAATTCCGTATGTATTTTAAATTATAATTTTTCTTAATAATTATTGGATTCATATTTTTTCATAAGAGAATAAATTATTTTCTGAAAAAATTCAAGATATTGTTGATATCACTGGTAATCACAATCTTCTTATCAAGTTTATATATACAAGGTAGAACCCGCCGAATTTTGACAAAAGAAAATATTTAAGAAGGAGCTGTTTCTTTGATTTATAATAAACCAATAAAATTAGTTACAATAAAAAATGCCTCTTTTAATGGTAAGTCTAACTTAAACAAATTATATTAGACCTAAAGTTAACAAAATGCTACTATAAATCTCAGTTGTATGAATTTGTTAAAATTAAACTTTAATCATACATGTAAGCAGTAAAAAGCAATAAACACCTGTTATTATGATAAAGTTATCAATCAAGGCTCTCATGCTAGTATTCCAAAATGAAAAAAAAGCAAAATTTATTTCACTTTGACTCAATCATAGATTTTTTCCCCACGAAATTGAACTCGGCATCATTTTCACCATATCAAAATTTACATATGTAACTTATCTGTATTCACCTTTAAAAAAAAATAGCATTTTAGTTTAATCATTTTGATTAAAAACTTTAAATCTCGATGTTATTAGATGAACAGATACTAAACTACTTAGATTTATTTAAGCAGGGCTTGAAAATTCTAAAAATTGTAAGGTTCCCAGCTGGGAACCTACATGAAAAGTGAAGGTTTCCAGACGAAAAGTGTAAATTCCCGGAAATTTTGTGTGAGTATTTTAACAAAATTTGCCGTTTTTTTTTTTTTTTGAGATTTTTTGACGAAACCTGATGTTTTAACGAAACTTGCCGTTTTATCACAATATTTTTAACAAAACTTGCCGTTTTATCACGATATTTTAACGAAACCTGTCGTTTAAAAAAAAAGAAAGAAAGAAAAAGAAATTTGCCGTTTTTTGCGATTTTTTAATGAAATTTGCATTGTTTTGTGCGATCTTTTGATGAGTTTTAGACCATTTTTGCGATTTTTTTGACAAAATTTGTTGTTTTTCATTATTTTTAACGAAATTGCCGTTTTTTCGTGATTTTTTGAGGAAATCTGACGTTTTATCGCGATATTTTAACGAAACCTGTCTTTTTTTTTAAACATGAAAGTTGCCGTTTTTGCAATTTTTTTAAAAATAGATTTTGCGTTTCTGCACGCTTTTTTTTTTTTTTTTTTTTTTTTGACGAAATTTGTCGTTTTTTCGCAAATTTTTGACAAAATCTGACGTGTTATCTCGATGTTTTAACGAAACATGCCGTTTTATTGCGATGTTTTTAACAAAATCTGTCGTTTTATTGCGATGTTTTAACGAAATCTGTCGTTTTATTGCGAT
>OZ025303.1:80199723-80302723 GCA_964019185.1 Maratus speculifer
GTTTTAACAAAATCTGTCGTTTTATCGCGATGTTTTAACAAAACCTGTCGTTTATCAAGATTTTTTTAAACAAAATTTGCCGGTTTTTGCGATCTTTTTCGGTAATATTTTGACGACATTACGCATCCCATAGGCCGCTTGAGAGCTATTTTTTTGCGTAATTTATGCATTATAATGTGTCCGCGGCGTCGCTGGCAGACACGGCGAAAAGTTAGGTTCCTGACTGTGAACCTGATTGTAAAAATATACGTTCCCAGAAAAGGATTTCTGGGTTCCCGGGATCCCGGGAATGCTATTTTTCGAGCCCTGATTTAAGTATAAATGAAATTTTGTAAATGAAATCAAAATTCACCGGGTTTTGTAATGGAAGTCATTTTTCACAAATTAATTTTTTTTTTCTCTTATAATGAGAAAATGGCAACATAAAGATACAGTAATCATTTTTTTTCCTTTTCTCCTTTGCTTTTAATAGATATGGAGTACACTTGTTGCCAAAATTAGAAAAAACGTATTAAAAAAACTACAAAAAAATTAATATTTCATAAATAAGTTAAGATACAGTTTTCAAATGAATTGCATTTAAAAGTACATATTTTTCCCTATACGATGGTATAAAAATTTAAACTGTATGTTGTTTAGAAGTTTAAAACTTGCAGCAGCAAAAATTGCAAAACCGAAATTGCATTTCAAATTTTAGTGTTGCCATTCGCAGTATGACATATGCGTTACGCACAGATACGTTTGGCCTTTATAATATAGACATCAATCAAGCTTTTTTGGTTATTAAGTCTGATTAACCTGAAATAAAAGTTCCTTATTTTATGATTTTGATGTGAATTAGTAATGTATCTTTATGAAGCAAGTTTATTTGAATAATTTAGGAAATATACATTTCATCTTTATAATAAGAATTTAATTATACATTATTGAACTTGACCTTTGCTTTTAATATTTTAATCATTTAAAAAGTTATCTAAATTTTTATTATTTTAGTTTATCACTTATTTCAGTATTATATAATATTGTAAGCATTCATTATAGTTATGATTGCATTATTAATTATATTCAAATTTCTTTAAAAAAAAATGTAAACAAAACAATGACCAGAAATGCACAAAATTCTAAAATCCACACAATCTCTAGTCCCAGGCTGTGCGGATTTGAGGGAGGCTACAGTATTATTTATTTAATATATTAATTGTATATTTAATACTTGATTTATCACATTGCTAACTAAGCATAGAACAAACAGAGTGAAAAATGCCTAAGCCAGGAGTCGAACTCCACTCACATATGCCTCCTATATATATAAATGAGGTATGCTAAACTGGGTATTGTCCTCATAGCTTAAATGGTAGAACACTTGGAGTGCTAATCCAAACGTTCCAGAATCGATTCTCGGCTAGATCAAGGGCGGATTCAGCCTTCCTTTTAGAGGGGGGTCAGGGTTTCTTTTTTAGGAGAGGGGGGGGGGCACACCTCTTAATAAGCAATTTTTATATTGAAGATTGTCTCCACATCCAAAATAGCTAAATTTCTGATACTTTTGGGAAGTTAATTTCATTCATAACAAAAAAGTTGCATAAATATTCTTAAAGATATACATACATTTTATTCAGATGCCAAGAAATTGAAGATTTATCCATTTTCATATAAAATTAAACAATCATTTAAGAAATTGAGCATTTTATGCAAATTTTTAGGACTTGGCAGTTACAAAAAGCTGTCATGAGGGAGCAATTGGCTGTCACGGCCTGAAATTCAATTTAAAATTCCACAGTTTACGGAGATATCATGAAAAATTCTTTGCCTTTATTGAAAAATGGAAAACGTTAATCATTCACATTTGCTCTGAATAAATGCATCTTGGATCTAAAATTAAAAAAATAATTAAAGAAAAAATATATACTTCATGGATATATCAGAAATTACCTATTTTAGATTTAAATACAACTTTTAAAGAGTTAGAAAGATTCTGATTGTTAAGCAAAGGATAAATTTGAAAAAAAAAAATTTAATATATATTTCATGTTTTTAATTTTCTTTAAATATTTTCTTCTTTCAGAGTGGGGTCATGATCCCCGTGACTTCCCCCTTGGATCTGCCACTGGGCTAGACACTTTTCATTCTGTCTGTTCTGTGCTTAATTAGCAACATGATAAATCATGGATTAAATATTCAATAATTTCAAACGTAATTTCACTGCTGAAAATTAAAATATATGTTATCTGCATTGTTAAATATTAGTTGCGTTTTGCTTTTCTGGTGGCAATTTATAAAACAGTAATGAATTTTTCATAATAAATTATGTTGTCCAAATATGATATGAAGTCTTCTAAAATATACTTTGTTGTAAATTGTGTAGTTTATACCATGTGAATCTGTGCTCATTAAATGAATATATAACTGTAACTTTAGTAGGATAGGGAAGGATCTCGGCAAAATATTCTATCTGATTCTGAAGCTTTTGCACGGGGTCATTCTATGTGAAATTAACCACAAAAATAGGGAAAAACCACTCACCATCACAGATTCTATTAAATTTGGTATATTTTTCTTCTTAATGGTTAAAAGCAAACCCTTATTTTTTTTCTCTATTTCAATAATTTTTTATATTGTAGTCTTTTGAAATTTTATAATTTTGCATCATTTGCCTTTTTTGATATGTTCAAAATAAACTGTTATTGTTGATTTTTTTTAAAAGTTTTTTTGTAACTAATTGTGTGTTTTTTTTTATTTACTTTTTTTTATTTATTTATTTTATGTATATTTTTTAATTTTAAAATATTAAAACATTAAAAATTAAAGGAAAAAATATTTTTACAGTAGTTGGAAAATATTCTAACAAAAAATCAAAAAAGATTTTTTTTTTTTTTTTTGCCAAAATCATTATTGCTAAAATTTTTAATTTTTAACATATGAGTATCAAAGTTATATTCATGGTTTCCTTTTCTAAAAATGATCATAAATATGTTCTCTAACTTTCCCAATAGAAAAAATTATAGTACTTCAGAAGGTTCTTTCTTCCCCCCCCCCCCTCTCACTTATTTGAAAAAAATACCATTGTGAGACATTATTTTTTAACTTAAAAGTGACTAAATTTTATGAGTTTCTTTTTTCAGAATAATCACAAATACATCCTTCTTTGTATCCATTTATGAATTTGTGGCTTAATTTTTTCCGAGTAAAACAGATTTTTTTCTTAAAGAAAAAAAAAATGTAACATTGATTACACAGCCAGAAATCAAATGTAGTGTTTTATCAAATATAGCTGTCATTTATACTCTGGATGTTTCATTGCTTATATTTATGATGATTTATGATATTTTGGAATGGTGTCTGAAGTTAATCAAGGTGATAAAGATCTTTTAATCAAATTAAAGGCCATAGTAGCTGGTTATTATTTAGCATCAGTACAATTATTTACACCATTAATTGTTTCTAATTCAGGAGCTATTTGCCTTGATTTAAAAGCAATTATCTACACAAAAACTAGTGAAAAATCAAAAAAGAAAGATAGGCAGAAGTAAAATTATAACACTCTGCAGAAAAAATCAAATTTCAAGAGAAATAGCTGAAAGATCGAGCTAAAAATTCCCAAAACTTAAGCTAGAGACATCAAGTAAAAAAGGAAAGGTGTAAAAATTGAGATATATTTAGTTTTCAATAACTTCCAGTGATGAAGATACTGTAAGTTGATATTGTGATGCAAGTTTCTTAGATAATCACAAAAGATGAAAAATTAAAGAAATCAATTCATCTAATGATAATATTGACATTGGTGTTAATGATTTTGCTCTTGTTAAATGTTATGCCAAGAAAACAGACATTATGTAAGAATAGTTGATGCTGTAGAGGACAATTTTAGTTTTTATATATAATTTGGGAGAAAAAGAATGAAAACTAGACATTCTATTTTTCTTGATATATTGACATAAGTTACATTGAGAAGACAGATGTTCAATTAAAACTGCCAACTCCACAAATAAGGTAATGGTCAGACAATCTGGTTGCAATTTACATTTCAAATAGATTTATCAACCTACAGTCTTTGTTAGACTGTATACATAACCAACATTAGATTACTTATGCCGTATCATATTTTGTTTCATAGTATACTACACCCTGTTAGTAAGGAGGTGTGGGACACATTTTCAAATTTACAATTTCTTTCATTTTATTTATTTATTTGCATATTATGTTTCTATAATATTTAGGAACATTAGAAAGTGTTTCAACTTATATTTTATAATTTAAAAGTTTGTGTTTTTGTGTCAAAGAAAGGTGATTTTCTTGTTTTTGTTATGTAGTGCCCATTCCTCCCCACTCTCCCCTACATGTTAAAATTTAATTTAACATAAACTTTTATTTTTAATGTTTTTTATAGTTTATTTTTATAGTTAGTATTAATTCAGTTTTTAAGTATGTGCACGTATTTATCTTGTCTCACGATAGTCATTTTTGTAAAAATAAGGGTGAGAGCATATTTTTTTTTTTTTTTTTTTATATTCAGTCAGTTAAAGCACTTTTATGACTATTTTCAATAAAGAAATCATGAATCTAATTTGGATCATAATATTGAAAAATAAAACTTTTGACATTAAATAAAATTGAAAAAAAAATTAAATTTCAACTTTATTAAATTTTTTTAAATTAAATCAAAATTTAGGCTGTTGGCATATTTTTTTTCTTCAATTTTTTATATCTTAATGTATGATATTTAAAAAAATAATAATAAAATTAAAAAAAAAATAGCACTAGCAATTGAGATTTTTTGTAAACAGCTGCAACGGAATATAAGAGTCACATATAAGAGTCACATATAAATGATGCAAAATTACAAAATTTTGATGGACAATAAAATTTAAATTAACAGAAATAAAGAAAAAAAACGAATTTAAGAGGTTACTTATAACCATAAACGCTAGAAGTTTCATGAAAATATGAGATGGTGGATGTTGGACTGTTGTTAGAATTGACATGAAATGATTTCACAGCCAATTTTAGTTATATAAAGTAGCCATTGGATATCCCTTGTCTTTCAGCCATTTAAGTCTGAAGTCCTTTTCTAGAATTACTAGAAAATTAACTTGTGTCTCTCTGACATAAGAATTGCAATTTTTGCAGATTTCTGCTAGTTACTGAGTATAAATCAAAAATTTACTATTTTAAATAAATTTTCAGGGACATAAAATCATGAAAAATTGTTAAGAGAGAGCAGTTGAGATTAATATTTATTTCTATGTAAGAAAAGATTTATAAATAAGAAAAGTAATCTTGATATTAAAAAAAATTATGTTATTAAAAATTTTTGACTGCATAGTTTTCATTACTTGCTTTGTATTGAGCTTGTTTTCTGGTGACACAAATGTTTTAGATTTGGGTTTTAATTATACTGACTCACACTATGAAAAAGCGAGCTTAAACTCATATTTAATACAAATACAATTTAAATTAGCTGCAATCTATAATATTAGAGCACTAGGTGAATGCTGATTAATAAATATTAACTAATCAGTCAAAAATAGTGCAAAAGAAATGATCTTTGGAGCAAATAAGCTGTATTGTTATATGTATTGCATGTTTGATCAACAATTTTTCTTAGTTTTATCAATAGAACTTCAATGTATTGCTTTTATTTATTACATGATTATATACAATATACAGGGTTAGAAAAAATAAATTTTACTATTGAAGGCTGTAGGCTGTAGAGGAGGAGGGGGTAGTATGTGTTCTATTGGTCCAAATGAGATATAATTTTATCTACAGATATTTCAAATGATGTGCTTGATATTTATTTGTAAAAAACCAAAAATACAAAAATCTGCCAATTGGTGGTGCTGTATTACAAAGACATTTAATATACATTATAATTATTAAATAATATAGAAAAAGTAAAACTGCACAGTAAAAATTTAAAACCTATTGTAAGGTTTTTCGTGCAATGGAATGCAGCATATCCAATATTCAGTAAACATCTGGCCCTTTCGCACTGCTATGCGGAAATTGATTGCTGGCTTTAAAGACTTCTGTAACCATCTTTTGGTGAATTTTCATAATAAAGTTTTTTTATGTAATAAATATCAAATGCATCATTTGAAATTATTTAAATTTGATATCATTTTGGATTAATAGAATAGATTCTAGAGCCATCTGAAGTGGGAAACTTATGTCTAGCTAACCCTATACATTAATATTATGTTAATCTTTTGTTAATCATTTTCATTAATACACTGTGTATGTAAAATGTTAATTTTTATTTTTATTTACTTATTTTATGATTAAAAAAAAGCAATGTTTTCATATTATTAAAGGTCCCAGCTGAAGTGAAACCAATTCACTAATTATTCAGATAATTGGATGCATTTTTCAATCATCAAGTGCTGTAAAGTTATGGAAGTTTTACTATTCTGATATAATGTATAGCTATTCTTTGTTTTAAGGTATTTATTTTTAAATAATTGCTTTTCAGTAAAACTAGGGGTTGTGCAAGATTTTCTTTTATGACTTTTGTTTTTTGTGAAAAAATAGTTGTGAATTTATATTTTTGGAGGGGAAAAATGCTGAAAATTGAAATAAACTAAGCATTTATTATTTCTTTTTTTTAATAATTTATTATTGCTTTTTTTAATAATTTATTATTGCTTTTTTTTATAATTTATTATTGCTGTTTTTTATATTGATTGTCTAAAACTTTTATTATGGTTTGGTTTGCTGCACTTTTAAAATTTTTGAAATGAATTTATGAAGAATTTAGTTTTATGGAATGAAACATAATAAAACATTTACATAAAGTGAAAGTTTTTAAAAGCTTACTTTTTTTTTAAGGTATTTTAAATAAAACCTAATTCTTGAATGGATTGATTCCTGAGTGCATTTTTTGTGTACTATTAATAATGTGATTTTTTTTTTTTTTCTGTTCATAGTATGTAAAGATGAAAATTATGAAATTTAGTTAGTTGCCAATAGTCATTACATTCTTTTTTTAAAATGTCATTTTACAAGCTCTTCTTTAACTTGTTTGTGTGTCTGTTTGGCCAAAATCGTGCAATGCAATTTTAACAAACTTCACACTTCCCTACAATTGACATTTTTCTGGTGGCAATAAAATATTATGCAGTATTTATATGTATATTTAAAATTTGCCTCTCTTAACCCTTTGTATTTAAAAAATTTGTACAATAAGGATAGATGAATACTGTGAATTATGTTATTCCATAAATCTCATTGATTGCTTCGGAAATAAGCTGATGTTCTTTGATTGAACTGTGGCATGGTTGGTAAATGTGCCATTTTTTAGTTTTGCACAGGGATGAATGGATGCGAGTTTAATCCACAAACAGGTGCTAATCTTTTTTTTTTTTTCTTTTGCCATGAAGCTAGATTTAAAATTATATGTCCATTTTTATTTTATTTTAAACAAATTGATGAAAATTTCTTGCAGTTTTTCTTTTTTAAAAGGTATTTATTTCAATAATTTTTCCTTCATTTTTTTTTTCTATTTAAATTTTTAATTTTTAGTACATTATAATTAAAGTTTGTCTCAAAAAACATTTTTTTACTTAATTCTAAAACATTTATTGCAATTATGCAATTTACAAAATTGTGGTGAAGTTATTGTTTACTTTTAGTTTTTGTCTAAGCATTAAATCAAATAAAAACCTTAAATAAAAAAAGATTTTTTTTATCCTGATTATTATCGACAAAATAAAAAAAAAATAACTAATATGATTTCATGTAAATAAATTTTATTGCATATTATTAATAAATATGGCTAATAATAAGTGAAAGAAAAATCAATAGTATATTTCAATATATTTTTCTTAATAACAATATTCTTAACCGATATATCCATAAATTGTTTCATGAACTTAATTCTTAACAAGAAGAAAATTGCTTGAAAACTCATACCTGATATCTTTATTTGCTCTAAAGAGAGGGTGTTTGCGCATTTTTTCACAATACTTAAGGAACTGTTTTATATAAAATGCTTGTGTCTTTGACCCATTCCTCTTGAATCAAGCTTTCCAAATTTCATGAAGAATTGTAGGTCAACATTTGGATAATATGTTTTTTTAAAAGTACAAAAATCCATGAGTTGTAATCAGTGGATTTAGCAAATATACTAGTGAAGTGTATAGCCCTGATACCTATTTCTTGTTCCATTTTTTCTCATTAATAATTTAATAGTGAATTGTGATATGTGGCTGCTTGCTTTATCTCGATGCAGTTTAACAGATTGATGGCACTGGAGGTAAATAGATATTATTTTATGCTTGAAGATTGGAAGTAAAATATGCTTCTAATAGATTGTGCAATTAATTTTAACATTTTTCTCCACTCTCTTTGTTTTTTGTTTATCATTATATGCAAAGCCACCAACAATCATAAAAGTCTTTTGCTGAAACTTTTTTGCCGAAACATCAGTGAAGGCTTACTTTGGAGACACAAAATTTTTTGGATTCTGTCTGTCTGTCTGTTCCGCGATAACTGACATAAAAAGCATTCGATTGGCTTGAAATTAAGTGGGTATGTTAGTGAGACACTGGGATTAAGCTGTATAGTTTTTTGTTAGATTTGATTCATTCGTTCAGAAGATAGAATATTTTATTTCGCACAATAATGCTTTTCTATGGCAAATCCAATGATTTTCAATTTTTTTTCCCCGAGAGAAAATGACACATTTGATTAATGGAATTCAATGATAAATGAATACTAAAATTTACCAGTTAAATTATTTGTATTGTTTTGAAATTTTGTCAACATATTTGTCAGATTTTTAAAATTATTACTGAAAATTTTGGTGATTTTTTTTATAAATGTGTTCCAATAATATAAACTAATTTGTTTTAGAGATTTACTTATTTCAAATGTATTTATTTCATTTTCTTTATTTTCTCTTAATGGTTGCTAAGCAACCATTTATCTTAATCCTTATCCTTAAAATGTTATAAATTTGAAAGCGTGTATGAAAATTTAAATGAAGTCAACATCAAAACTGATGAATTAATTAATGTCTTTGTATCTTTGTGTATAAATATAACATAGCCCAGAAGAAAAAACATAGGCTATGTTTTGTTAATTTTATTCAAATATTTTCTTTAATGATTCAAAATTTCTTTCATTTTCATACAGAATCAATAGGGATTTTTTAAATAAATTTCAACCAATTTCCTTTATTGTTGCCAAAAAAAATCAAAATTTGGAATAATAATTTTTCAACAGCAATAAGTTTTAATTGAGCAATTTCCATTCAAAAAATTAAACTAAGAAAGAAAAAATGACGTCAGAATTTTAAAATAACTATAGATATAGTACTTTTTGTTAAATATTAAACACGGATATTTATTTTGTTAATAAGAATTTTTTGACAAAAATGGGGGTATAATTAGAAGTAAAAGAAATAAAAAAGAATTATATTTTTAATAAATATTTCACTTAGTAAAATATGACGTCATAATCAAGGGCGCCCATATGATAAATTTTAGGGGGGGGCTGAGGAAAATTTCAACTTCCCCCAAAGCTATCACTTATTTTAGTAAATATTTAAAGTTCTTTGCGTTTTTTCGCGACTTTTGAGTCCCCCCCCCCCTCGTTTTATGACGAAATATGTGTTTTTCGCGATCCTTTTAAGAAATATGTATTTTTTCTACGAATTTTTTATGAAATTTATGTTTTTTTCTCAATTTTTTGACAACAATTGCTTTTTTGGCAATTTTTTGTAGAAATTTGCATTTTTTTGTGATTTTTGAAAAAAATTAGCATTTTTTTCGAGACACTTAAACGAAATTTGTGTTTTTTCCACAAATTTCGGGTTTTTTTTCTATGCTTTTTGAACGAAATCAGAAATATTTTTGCTATTCTTTGACAAAATTAAAGATCTTTTCGCGATTCTATAACGAAATTTGTGTTTTTTCAGCAACTCTTTGGTGAAATGTGCGTTTCTCTTTTCCTTATTTGGCAAAATTTGCTTTTATCTGAATTTCTTTGGCAAAAATCGCATTTTTCCTGTGATTCTTGATCAAAATTCGCGCTTATTTGTGATCGTCACTAACATGGGTTACTAAATGACCTTTTTGCAGTGAAATTTTGGGGTGGGGCTTGTTTGGCTTAAGCAAGGGCGGATCCAGCCCAACCTCCAGGGGGGGGAGGGTCACAACTTTTGACAGATGATTTAATGAAACAATTTTAAAATACAGTAAATCTTGTGAAAAGGGAATAACGATAAAAAGTAGCAAATGTCGCCGATCGGGCATGCAAAAAATCGTGAATTTTGTCGATTAGGCACTGAAAAATCACGAATTTTGTCGATCGGACGCAAAAAAATCACGAATTTTGTCGATGGGACGCAAAAAACCTCAGATTTCGTTTATCAGGCAAGGAAAAAAAAATCGAAATTTTTTTATAATACTTGAAATTTTGTTCATAGGTTGCGGAAAAGTCGCCTGTTTTGTCTGTTTACAGCAAGAAAATGCAGATTTCATCAGTCAGTTAAGAATCGCGAATTTTATTGTTCGATGCGGAAAAATGCGTATTTCATGGACCAAGAACAGAAAAAGGCGTGAATCTCGATTGGGCACGGAAAAATTCAGAATATGGTCGATCACTTTCGTAAAAAGCGCGAATTTAGTCGATCGGGAACGAAAAAAATCGCTTTTGGTAGGGCACGGAAAAATTGCGAATTTTGTCGATCAGGAACGAAAAAGTCGTAAATATGGTCGATCAGTTTCGTAAACAGCGCAAATACAGTCGATTGGGAATGAAAAAGATCGCGAATTACGTTTATATGGCGAACAAAAATTGGCAATTCCATCGATTGGGAAAAAAATTATCACGAATATGGTCGATCAGCTTCGTAAAAAGCACGAATTCGGGCGATCGAGTACAAAAAAATCGCTAATTTTGTTGATAGGGCTTTGAAAAAACGCAAATTTTGTCGATGATGCGCGGAAAGATTTAAAAAATCTTTGAGCGGTAGCAGAACAATCATGAGTTTCGTCAGTTTATCGCGAGAAAAAAATCACGGATTTCATCAATTTACGGCAGGAAAAAATGCAGATTTCGTCAGTCAATTAAGAAACGCGTATTTCATAGTTCGTGTTAAACAAAATTCGTATTTCATCGAACAAGAACGGAAAAATATCCTAATTTTGTGGTTTGGGCACGGAAAAATCGTGAATTTTGTCAATCAAGTGAAGAAAAATCGGAAATTTCGCTGACCATTCGTTGAAAATTTTTCAAATTTCGTCGATTACACCCCAAAAAAATCGCGAATTTCGTGGATCGGCTTTGCAAAAATCGCGAATTTCACCGATCGGGTGCGGAAAAATTTTGAATTATGTCGATCAGACGCAGAAAAGTTGCGAATTTTTTCGATCAGTTTCGAAAAAAGCGCAAATTCTTTCGATTAGACGTTATTTTGCGTTCCTGTTTTAGCACTTTTTATTTACATTGTACATCCCTCTTTGAAGAGCTCCAGAGGGGGGGTCATGACCCCCCCCCCCCTTGGATCCGCCACTGGGCTTAAGCCAATTGGTAAGCCTCCCCACCCTGCCTGATATCTGCAGTGAAATTTTTTGGCGGAAATGGGTAAAGTAGTTTCTGATATTTGATCATTTACCATGACATTCTAACCAGTTTTTGCTTTTCCACAAATCAAGCCATATTCTTGCTTCTTACTCCGAATTCCCAATTTTATAAATCTGAGATAATTCCTTGATTTCTTTTGGGAAAACTTTTTTCCGTATTTTTCATCAGATAGGAATAAAATCGCTTTGACTGACGTTTATTATGCCTCCTTAAACGGAAAACTGTTTCAAACGGAAATTTCTTACGATGCCTACTTTACAGGATCAAGTTAGAATTTTCATATCTTGCAACTTATTTATATTTCAAAAAAGTATGACAAAACCAAAATCTAGGGGGGGGGGGGCTGAAGCCCCACCTTGCCCCCCCATATGGGCGCCCATGGTCATAATTGAACAAAAACAGGTATTTTATAGTAGTCATTAAAAATACAAGAAACATGGATATCAATAACTCATGAATAATGACATTGCCGAAACTTCAGTGAAGGCTTATTTTGGAGACACGAAATTTATTGTTTTTCATCTGTCAATCTGTTCTTCTGTATGTCTGTCCCACTATAACTGCCACAAAATGCAATCATTTTTTTTTTTTTTTTTTTAATTATTATTTCGGAAACAAAATTGTAAGACTCTAGATTAGTGAGTTTACACTTACAAAAGTTCCTGATACATCAGTTTTAGGTGTTTGTGGTTGGCAGGCATGTAGAAGTATGAGGGAAAAATGTTTGTCCAAACTGTTACTTATCCTTATAAATCAAAATGTATAAAGAAATGCAAGATATACAATAACCATTAGCACAATTATTAGAAAATGACAATTTTAAATTAAGTTAAGGTTGGGGGGGGGGGGGTTCAGGGGGGCAGAGCCCCCTTGAAGAAATCTACTATGTTATAATAAGGAAAACAAAAATAATAGATCATGAAAATTTCAGAATATCCTAACATAACTAAATTTTTATTTTACCACTTTTGATGGCTGAAAACTTCTAATTCTTATTTTATTCTTATAAATAATTATGTAATTTGAAAATTTTAAATTACAGTTTCCAAGAAGTTGAATATTACCCAAAGTGTGTTTAAAAAAAAATATGAACAAAGCTGACGTTGAGGCTCCTGATTTACAGATTTACTAGTTTTATATGCATTGAAGCATGTTTTAAGACTTTTTTCTCCTCTTTGACGATAATAAATAGATAGCTTTTTATTATAGTTATTCAAATAGTTCTACAATTCATCTACAGGGTTCTTAGTGTCATGGAAAGTCTGGGAGTTTCAAAGTAGTCAAGGAAAGTCAGGAAAATTTCAATATATATAAGAAAAGTCAGGGAATTTATGAATATTTTCTAAAAAGTCTTAGAGAAAAAATGAAAAATGAAATAAAATTCATCAAACAATAGCAAAATAAATAAATAAATAAATAAATAAAAAATAAACAAATAAAATTTTAAAAAAAATCGAGAAATTAACAATGGTAGAAAAAAAAATCAAGAGATTTGACAAAGGATTGTGAAAATAAGCAGCAAATTTTAATTTTATTGTAAACCAGTTTTGTCAAAAAATGTCTTGAGATTGGTTAGGGAATTTGAGATTAATGTTTTGCTGAGAATCCAGAGTATTAAAATTTTTCTTCAGATAAATTGTTCTCATTAAGAATTCTGCATTGTGTATTTTGTCCATTTTAAAATTTAAATCAATCTTAATGATTTTGTAACTAGCTAACAGTGAGCCTTTTAATGATTTAACAACAGTTTTTTAACTTTGGAGATTTTTTTTTACCATAAAAGATCTTACCTTTGCAATATTCAATGAATTCTTTTTTGTTCTTGGGTATATAATTAGAACAATTTTTCTACTTAAAACCAGACATTCATGTTTTTCTCAATATTATTGACAATATTACAGTGACTTTAGATTTAGAAAAATCATGC
The DNA here is from genome assembly GCA_964019185.1 of Maratus speculifer. Lineage (NCBI taxonomy): Eukaryota > Metazoa > Arthropoda > Arachnida > Araneae > Salticidae > Maratus > Maratus speculifer. The sequence goes on from OZ025303.1 coordinate 80,213,240, forward strand.
CTTTCACAGCGTTTTTTAAATACAGAGTATGTACAATACTCTTCAGAAAGTGCAAAAATATATCCGCTACTCCATTGTTTTTTTAAAAGGGCCATTTTGCGAGTAAACAAAAATTTCAGTTGTTAGGTGAGAATTTATACTTTAAAAAACAAATTGTTCACCTGCAAGAAAAGTGACACATTTTACAGAAATTTGTTTTGTGTTTTATTCCACTAACAGGTCTATAATAGGTGCATCTTGCCACAGAAGAAGCTTCATAAGTGTTGTTAAATGGAAATATTGTGCATAAATTTAAATAATGTACAAACAGTCTCTGTAGTATCTGCAAACATTATTTACCTGGATGTTTGTTAGAAAATGACATAATCTTTGTCATGATTATTTCTTTTACACTGAAATGTTTTTGTTTTTAAGTGCTTACAGTCAAACCTCGTTAACATGAACCTCAAGGGGAATTAAAGTTTTATTCATGTTAACCGTAGTTCATGTTATCAGTAGCAAAAAATATTTTTTAATGTTCATTTATATTCAATGAATAATTGCTTTGATTAACAATAAAATCAGTTTTTTAATAATAATAACATTTAGTATGAAACTTAATATACTGTGCTTATTTTTAATAATTATTTCGTACCAAACAGTTAATTTACAATAAGCTCAAATGCAATGGTAAAGAATTCAGGGACAAATTTACATTTTACATAGGGTCTAATGAGAGAAAACTTTATTTTAGAACTAGGACTTATTTCTATTTTAATATTTAGACTAATAGCTATATATTTTTTATCCATTAGTAGAAAACTGTTAAAAGTAATTAACAATTAATTTTTAAAACATAAATGTTATAAAATTGTATTTTTTACAACATGAAAGATAAAGTATGTCCCATTAACCCCAATAGATCTACAGGGTGATTCTAAATTGTTTTTACAAAAAAAAGAAGGGTGATAGTACACATCAAGACAAACAATATTAAATAGGAAGATAAGTTTAAAATAATTATAGAAAACAGAAAAATTGGTCAAATCGTTTGCAGTTTAAAATAAAACTATTCTTTAAGTCACTATCTTCTTGAAAATAAATTTTAAAGATAAATTTCAAAAAATTCCATTAGAAAGCGCGTTAAACATCAGAGTAACCAACAACTAATGTTAACGGCTATTTTTTGTATCTAATTAAATGCTTGCAAAAGCTTATTAAATATTTTCAAAATCTTAGATTTAAACTTAAATTTTGAACTCAAATTCTGAGTCGTTGGGAGGGGTTAAGAAGCTCAGAAGTGTGCTCAGGAGTTGAAATTTAACCCTCTCCCCCATCTCGAACACAGTTCAATTTTGCTCCACTTAAATACTCCCAAAGATTCAGAATTTGAGCTCAAAATTTAAATCTAAGCATTTGAAAGCATTTAATGGAATTTAAAAAAATAAGGGTTAAAAATAGTTGTACGCTACTCCATCTAAGGTGCCCTCTATCGGCATTTTGTGAAATTTATCTTTAAAATTTATTTTCAAGAAAATACTGATTTAGAGTAGTTTTAGTGAAAACTGCAAACAAATCGACCAATTTTTCCATTTTTTAAAATCAATTGAACCCTCTGAGCACAGTTCAGTTTGTGCTACTTAACCACTCCCAACTATTCAGATTTTGAGGTCAAAATTTAAATTTAAGTCTAAGCTTTCGAAAACATTTAATGAGATGCAAAAAATAACGGCAAAAAATAGTTGTTCGTTACTCCAAAGTCAAAAGTGCCCTCTATTAGCATTTTTTGAAATTTATGATTTATTTTCAAGAAAATACCGACATAAATAATAGTTTTAGTGAAAACTGCAAATCAATTGACCATTTTTTCTGTTTTTTATAATCATTTGAATTTTGAGCTCTCTGAAGCTAAAAATTTAAGTCTAAGCTTACGAAAACATTTACTGAGATGAAAAAAATAACGGCAAAAAATAGTTGTTCGTTGCTTCAAAGTCTAAAGCACCCTCAATCGGCATTATTTGAAATTTATCTTTATAATTTATTTTCAAGAAAACAATGACATAAAGAATAGTTTTAGTGAAAACCACAAATCAATCGACCAATTTTTCTGTTTTTTATGTTTATTTGAAATTTTGGACCATAAACTTTAATGGCCGCTATCTTCTATGGAAAACGTTTGGGACCCTTGGTTTCCTATTTAATATTGTTTGTCTTGATGTGTACTATCACCCCTCTTTTATTGTAAAAACAATTTAGAATCACCCTGTATATGAAATAATGAATTATACATTTGTAATGAAACTATGAGAAATTAATTCTATTTACACTCAAAACGCTAAATAATAACAAAAATATTAATTAGATCCTTACCTTATTTATGTATAACTTATCAGGGTTGATAAAAAACTGGGTTTTTTTTTGAAAAAAACCAAAAACCATGGTTTTTTTGGTTTAAACCGGTTTTTTTTTTAATATGTTTTCCTGTTACATATACAAGCAAATTTATGAACAAAAGTAAACATTTTTGAATATATAAGCAATAATTTGATTTAAAGGTAATTCTAATCAATATAATTATTTAATATACAATCAATTATGTAGAAAATTGAAATTCTTTAAAATCTAAACATTTTTAGAAAAAGCTGTGTCTTATATTTCATAAATAAAATGTGCTACATAATGAAACATTGATATCCTGAAAATCTTAATGAACAATCTTTTGATTACTAGCACTATAAATAAATATATGATATAGATTCATATATAAAACTTCATATATATTATTTTCAAATGGTTATTCAAAATAATTAATTTGAAATACTTGTTATATGTGATGTCTGATTTTTTTGTTAGAAGACTGCATGAGTTAATTATCTTTTATTGAAAAATAAAGCTTTTTATAAAGAATTTTTGGAAGGATTTGAATTTAGCAGAAGAGTCTTTACACACTTCAAGCATTGTGTTTTCTAAAACTACCAGTTAAAAGATGACTGTTAAATAAACAAAAATATCTATTTAACAGCTTTTTAGACTATTGAAAAACATTGATGTTAAAATATACAGTAGCTTTATAAATGCTGTCATCTATCAAAGAATTTAAACAGCCATCGGACTGCATGCTCTATTATAACACTTAGTATTTTTAAACATCTAAACTAAAAATTGCATTTTTTAGGCATTTTTATGAGACTTTTTTTCTATTACGTCTCAAGCAAACCTTGTCTTGCCCCCCCCCCCCTCCCCCCTTTCTGCCAATTTTCTTAACTGATCTAAGTAATGGGTTTAGTTATGCAATAGAAGATTTAAATATATCTTTTGCATATTTTAGTTAAATGTAAACTGGTGCTTTACTAGTGTCTAATTTTTCAATGTCTTCTTATTCGACTTCATATCTTGAGTTTTTTTTTATTCTTAAAAAATAATCCCTCCAATCAAGAAAAATTTCTTTTAGAGCTTGACTGAAATTTTAAAGATCATTTATGTCATTATCTGTACATCTGCGTTTCTCAAAGGAAAATATTTTTTAAATCTAAATATTGCATATTTTTCATCTATTTTATTTTTGCTAAATTTACATGATTTAAGTGTTTTCTGTAGAGTTTCAGATATGTTCATCAGTGCATGAAATATGCATTTTACATGTATACTAACATGACCTTGACTAGACTCACTATGTCTTATGGTGACTATTGAGATAAGACTTAAAAATAGATATTACTTTCATCCAATAATTTGAAACACTTAAATTACAAGAATGAGAAAATATTATATTAGATTTGTTCTAAAAAACCAATTGGTTTGAACTGTGCCAACCTAGCTGGCAAAAGAATAAAACTATAATGCAAAAAAATCCAATCCCAATGTAAGAATGCAAGAAAAACAAAGGCTTGTTAAAATCACTAATCACAGAGCAAATAAAAAGCTCATTGCCAATTATTCAATAGCATACATAACAAAAAGAATTTCTGAAATGATGAAATCCTTAGTAAATCTTAACTCATCAAGCAATTTAAATAATAAAAGTGCATTTTTAACTCAAGTCTGCCCTTCTGGCTATATATATATATGTTTTACAAATAATGGCTACATATATATATATATACATATAGGCCTTAAAAAAGAAAAAGAAAGAAAGAAAACTGATTAGTTTTTTCTAACCAGCTAATTTTAGAAAAAATAGTTATTCTGCCATATAGATTTACAGCTTACAAGAAAAGTTGAGTTGATTAAAATTTTTTGTCCTTTTAGAAACTTATTAATTCATCATTTTTCTACAGCTTTGCTTGTAGCTTCTTCATAATTTGGATTTTGCATTTTTCAATAATGTGTAAAATAAAACATTTGGGAAAAAGAATAAAAAAAACCAGGTGAAAAAAACCATCATGTTTTTTTTAAAAAAACCAATTAGTTTAAACCATGGTTTTAACCACGGTTTAAACCAACTTAATTTAAACCAAACAACCCTGTAACTTATAGATACCAAAAAAAAAAAAATCAAAATTACATCTTAAAAAAATCTGTTATCTGCAATCATTTTCTGCTTCTATCAACGGTTCTTTTGCAGGAATCTTCTAGTTTATCTACAACATCCAGATATTTGCTAGAATTTTCTGTTTGCATCACAAATCTTCGTAATCAATTTTTAATGCATTAAATGCTTCAAAACTGGATACATTGTTGTATTCTGAACAGTCACTGCTAACATCATTTTCTGTTTCAGACGAATAGTATAAATTATTGGCAGTGATTATAGCACACTTAATTTCCCTATTTCTTCATCCTTAACTGTGTCGATGTCATTCTTCCACAGCCATTGTTACATATTCCTCAGATGTGACATTTTCTGGAAGTATGCCATGTTTTTTTCCCTTCTGAAAAATCAAATCTTATTTTTTCTTCTGTTTGTAGAGGTCTTTCTTTGGTAGAAAATTCAGTTTTTTGGAAACAATTTTGGATAGTACTGGCAGAAAGTTCTTTCCAGGCAGATCGGAGTACATTTAATGCATCTAACACGTTGATAGAAAAGGATGTTCCTTGATCAAAGCAAGAAACTGTTTATAGAAGGATTTCTTTTCTATAGTATGCTTTTATGCATTTAATTATCCCTTTATCACATGGTTGTATTTTTGCAGCTGTAGTTGGAGGTAAAAACTCAATACGGATTGCTTTAAGTCTAGAAACGGCGAAATGAGTGCTGCAGTTGTCTAAAATTAAAATATTTCTGCCTTCTCTTTCAAATTTTCTGTCGAGTTGTTTGACCCAATTCTGGAATAATTCTATGGTAATCCAAGCCTTTTTGCTTGAAACATCAAATTTTTAAATACATTACATCACTGGTAATGTTTTTATACCTTTAAAACAGCGAGGTTTTGCAGCTGTTCCAATGACCATCAGTGGTAATTTTTCCGTTCCAGTCATGTTACAAGCAATTAAAATGGTTAATCTATCTTTGCTGCATTTTCCACCTGAATGTTTCGTATTCTTTATTGTTAAAGTTCATGAAGGTAGTGTGTCCCAGAATAAAGATGTTTCGTAGGCATTAAAAATATCTTCTTCAGCTTATTTGGTTAAAACTGATTAAAGTTTATTGATTACGAAATCATTCGCTATTTCATCATTTACTGCAGCCGTTTCCCCATAAATTTTCTTGCAAACTACTCTGTGTCTGTCCTTAAATTGTCGAAACCATCCTGAAAAATTTCTTACACCTAAAACATTGGCGGATAAATGAGCCTTTTCTAGCAAATGGGAAGATTCAGGCTTCTTCCTTCATTCATCCATTTGATTAATGCTGTTTCAACTTCTTCATTTTTAAGGGCTCTCATTCTTTTTCAACTTGGTCAAACTTGTTTAGTACATAAGCTTTTTTAGTTTTGTCTCCACCTTTTAAAATCATTGATATCATACTTTTAGTTATTCCATATTTCTTAGCAATATCAGATTTTTTTAAATTTCTCAAATTTACGTCATTTAATATATCGAGCTTATTTTGCAAACTTAAGGATTGCTGAACTTCGCGATTCCTTTTGAGCACTGTACATGTGAATGTCCTTATGAATTCATACAAGTAAACGAAAAAAAAAAAATAAATAAATAAATAAATAAAGACTGAATGCATGACCTTTCATATGGAAGTTGCTACACCAAACTGTAAATTTTCTATGTTTGAATACAGAAACAATACACAAAAATATGGTGACATGTTGTTGACCACAGGTATTCTACTGTCCAAAAGTGGGAACATTCCAATGGCAATAGCACCTTTTCAAGAATAACTCATTGTTCTCAAGGGATCAAACAAAAAAGCTTTCATACTTTTCTCGGAATTTTGTTCATGTTAACTGTCAAAATCACTTATGGGGAATGGTTCATATTAAGCAAATTTTCATGTTAAGCGTGTTCATGTTAACAGGAGAAAAAACACTAGAATCCCTATTCATTTTGATTGGGACAGCGGGAACTGTTCATGTTAAAAGTAATTCATGTTCAGGAGGTTCGACTGTAGTAAATGTTAAGAAAGATTTTTATTCTTACTTGGCAATTGAAATTTTCTAAATTTTGCATAAATTCGTAAAAAATCCAATTTAAACTTAAAGTAATCTTATCAGTATTTGTGTGTATAAACCATAAAGAAAGTGTGCACTGTCTTAATTACTTAAATGTCTGTGTTAGGCCAAATATCAAGCTATTTACATTAGATTAATTCACTTTTTTTACCCAAAAATGGAAAATTTATATCTGTTATCAAGCTATTTAGTTAGCTGAATCTGGCTTGGCTAAATATCAAACTATCTGGCCTGCTGAATATTTGGTTTAGACAAATATCAAAATAGTCATCCAAAATGAATATTAAAAAAAATTAAACATATTTCCAAAAACTGTACACGACTTCTACTTTTAACTGCCAACTTATAAAGAATTCGGAATATTCAGAAGTTGAATCATATTTAAATAAAAGAAAAACTTTTTGCATTATTGATTTGTTATTTGTGGGTTCATGACATTTCGGTCCCGAGATATTTCAGTACCTGGCCATTTTGGTCCCCAGCTACTTTGGTTCCTTGCCATTTCGGTCCTTCGTTATTTTGGCCCCTTATTATTTCTTTGTTCGCTATCTTATAAGACAGATTCGAATTGTTGTAGGCCTGCCAAATGGTATAAGTTCAACATTATTCGTTCCTTTTTTATTTTATTTTTTAAAGTTGAATGTTAGAGTCCGATAAATTTAAACTTTTACAACTCGTGATAATGAAATCACAGCAAGCTGAAAATTTTGTTTGATTAAACATGTGATATAAGTTTAGGGGGTATTGTATTTTGCTTTTAGTAGTATTATTATTAATCAGAATAAATATTTTAATATTTATTATTAATTATTAGTACCAGTATTTTATATAAACTGCCATAAATATTTTTTTGGCTGTTTACGTACATTTTTTTAGAATCTTTAAATTCGCATTAAATAAATAATTAAAAAACTGTTTAATTTTTTTCTTCCAATTATTTTAATAATAAATGTCTTTAATAATTCAATTAGACAATTATAAGTTATAATATATACATTTTCCCTCAAATTAGCCATCTACACTCTCTCCTTTGATAATTCAGAAATGAGATATATTTATTGAACAACAATTTTTTTATTTTTATTATTATTTTTATAATACAAAGATGCATCTTATAAATTTGTTTTCATAAGTTACTTTCCATTATTGACATTGAGAAAGCAATAAAGATTTCGTAATTGGGCATGCAATAAAAAAAATTGTTTTTAAAAATTTGCCTCTGCCGCTTTAAAAAAAATTAATAATAGTATTTATTGATTGCATTTTTCAACAGTCTTCTCATGCCATGAAGACAATTTTTTTGAGTTAATTTTATTAAAACTGGGCCTATTTCACTCTAATAAGATGATTATTTTTTATTTTTACTTACATAAAATTAATATAATATTTTAAAATATAATAATATAAATATTATATATAAAATATAATATATAATTTAATAAAATATATTAAAATGTAATATAATAACATTTTAAAAAATTTTATTTTCAATTTTTTTAAGTGACAAAACTAAGCTTTTATTTATTTATTTATTTGTATTACCTTTTCGCTCCTATTTTCCCAGAAAAAATAATAATAATTCTTATTTTAGTTTTATTTTTAACTATACTCATGGTTTTAAATTTCTGTAATTTTAAATGCACAAAAATAAACAAGTAAAAGATAAATTTCAGTTTGGAACTACTAGAAAATATAATGATGTATTCAATATAAAATGGATTATGTATTGAGTTTATTTTAAAGTAAAATTCTAAAGTAAAATATCTAAAAAAAAGTAAAGTATATTTTAAATTAAAGTATCTAAATTAATAAAGTTATTAATTAATAAATATATTTATTAAAATATTAATTTGATTTTATATTAAAATTACTAACTGTTTAAATAATTAGGATTACCAATTATCATTAGAATTTTCATACAAACTTTGTGTGAATTATAATATTTTGGATAATAGTTATAAGTGTGTGCGGTTTTCGGGCACTTATCGCATTTTACTAAAATTTTATGGCTTTCAGTTTAAAAACCCTGCAATGTTCCCTATAAAATTATGTCTTATTTCACAAAATTTCAGTTTGCAGAAGAAGGGACTGAAATATCTTGGCACCAAAATGACTAGGGACCGAAATGGCTAGGGACCGAAATATCTTGGGACCGAAGTGTCTCGGGACCAAAATGTCTTGGGACCGAAACGTCCTGCTTCCGTTATTTGTAAAGTTTCACAAAATTAAATTTACAATTAATGATGATTTTCATAGGCATTAATGATTTATCAATTCAAGTTCTCGAGCATTGTCTTGCAAATAATGTTTCTTGCTTTTACACAAAGAGTGTTTCTTAACAAAATACGAAGTCATTCAAAATTTTGATAATAGACATCAAACACACATTTTTTGACCAAGAAAAATGTAATTGCAATCAAGAAAATCAAATTGTGAAGATTATGGCCAAAGATAGGAATTGTAGCTTAAATACTATTAAGCTTCCAAATGGCAACTTTACTAATTCTGGAAAGGAAACATTAGTTGAAATGCTAAGAGTTCATTTTCCAGGTTTTAGTGCTGTCATTGATGCTACTCCCTTCTCTCCTATTTCAACAAATAGTTGTGGGAGGAGTAAATGGGAGACTGCAAAGAAGGTTGTTACCAATGATAGGGTTGTTTGGGCTATTAAGTCTTTCAAACCTTTCAAAACTCCTGGTATGGATGGCATATTTCCTGCTCTTCTTCAGGAGGGTATCCAGCTCCTTGCTCCGGTACTTTGTAGAATTTTCAGGGCATGTATTGCCTATGGACATATTCCTAGTGCCTGGAGGCATACCAAGGTTATCTTTATTCCAAATGCAGGGAAAGATAACTATTATGAGGCTAAATCTTTCAGACCTATTAGTCTCGCATCTTTTCTGTTAAAAACATTGGAAAAACTTATTGATAGGTATATTAGGGAAACTGTGCTGAAGGCTTTTCCACTTTCAGACTCCTTCATGCCTATCAGCCTGGCAAGTCTACGGACACTGCTTTATATAGTCTTTCATTCATTTTAGAGAAGACTTTGAGTTCTAAAGAAGTTGCGTTAGCAATCTTCTTAGATATTGAGGGTGGCTTTGACAAAGTCCCTCTAGAGACTATTCTTCGAGCCCTCATAAGGAGGGGCGTCGATGATACTATTGTTAACTGGATCAGGGTTCTGTTATCGTTTCGGTACATTAATGCTTCTCTTGGTGGTGATGGTTGCACTGTCCATGCAACTGCCGGGTGTCCACAGGGGGGGTGTTCTCTCACCTGTCCTTTGGTGCCTAGTTGTTGATTCACTTTTGAATGACATAACTTTTTCAGGCTTATATTGCATAAGTTATGCTGATGATGATGTTGTCATTGTTAGAGGAAAATTTATAAAAACAGTTTGCTCCCTTATGTCTGATGCACTCAGACGCATTGAAAAGTGGTGCAGTACTGAAGGGCTTTCAGTCAATCCACATAAGACCACAATGGTTGCCTTCACAAATTTGAAAAATATTGATGTGCAAAATATTGTGTTCTTTGGTCAGGCACTAACATGCTCTGATGATGTCAAATATCTTGGCATCTACTTTGATTCCAAACTTAACTGGAGGAGGCACTTTGAGTTCTGTCTAAACAAGGCCAAAAAAATCTTTTGGACTTGCAGAAATGCTGTTGGCAGAACCTGGGGCTTAAGTCCCAAGACTATCCTTTGGATATATAGGATGATTATTCGTCCTATAGTTACTTATGGTTCCATTGTGTGGTGGTCTAGAACTAGGCTGGATTCAGCTAAAATAGAACTAAACAAGCTTCAGCGGATGGTTTGTATTGCTATGACTGGCTGTATCAGAACCACTCCTACGGCTTCTCTTGAGCTTTTGCTTGGTATGCATCCTCTCTTTATGTGTATAGAGGCTGAAGCCATCATATGCATGAGGAGGCTTAAATACTTAGGCCATTGGAAAGCTTATTCAGACTATTTGTCTTGGAAAAACTTTGATAGAAAGGTTATTGGATATCCTCACTTTGGCATGCCTAGTGATGGAATGCCTGTGAAATATGCCTTTGATAAAGCATATCTAATTCTTTTGCCCTCACGGGGTGACTGGGATTCAGTTCCTACCCATATTGGTAGGAAGTGCTCTATTTGGTATACAGATGGTTCAAAAATGAACAAAAATACTGGTGCTGGTGTCTGTTGCCCAGTCGATGGCATTAAGTATTCTTATCCCTTGGGCAGTTACTCTACAGTCTTTCAGGCTGAGGTCTTTGCCATTCTTATGTGCTGCAGAATTTGTTTAGACATTGGCTATAGTAATAGATGTATACACATTTGTTCTGATAGTCAAGCAGCACTACTTGCTTTAAGTAAGCATGTTATAACCTCCCATATAGTATGGGATTGTTATACTTTGCTCTGCAAATTGGCAATTGGCAACAGGGTTACTCTTTACTGGGTACCTGGGCACTCTGGTATAAGTGGTAATGAGTTGGCTGATGAATTGGCAAGGAATGGGTCTATCACCTCTTTTGTTGGTCCTGAGCCAGCTATTGGGATCTCTAGTAATCTTATTAGAACTACTGTCTTTAAGATCTTTAGAGAGAAGCAATATGTAGATTGGCGTAACATTAAAGGACAGTGACAGGCAAAAGAACTTAACCGTGGTTGTCCTAGTGTTAGGCATAAAGAGCTTTTAATGCTTAACAGAAATGGCATTAGAAAAGCCATTGGTCTTTTAACAGGGCATTGTCCTTTGAAGAGGCACCTTACTATTATTGGTGTAAAGAATGACCCAATATGTAGAGGTTGCCTTTATAAGGAAGAAACAGCTGTGCATGTTTGTGAGTGTGAGGGGTTTTCTGCCCAAAGGTTTGAACACCTTGGTCATCATTTAATTGAGCCTTGGGAGCTCTATGACATTCCTTTGAGATGTCTGCTGAATTTTGCTTCAGCGACTGGCCTTTTTTAGGACTTCTCTCTGGGGTTAGTACAATAGACCTCTGGTCGCAGTGCTTGGTTCTTTGAACCCCCCATCTCTAAGTCTAACTGCTAACTTATAAAGAATTCGGAATATTCAGAAGTTGAATCATATTTAAATAAAAGAAAAACTTTTTGCATTATTGATTTGTTATTTGTGGGTACATGACATTTCGGTCCCGAGATATTTCAGTACCTGGCCATTTTGGTCGCCAGCTACTTTGGTTCCTTGCCATTTCGGTCCTTCGATATTTCGGCCCCTTATTATTTCTTTGTTCGCTATCTTATAAGACAGATTCGAATTGTTGTAGGCCTGCCAAATGGTATAAGTTCAACATTATTCGTTCCTTTTTTATTTTATTTTTTTTCAGTTGAATGTTGTTTTATAAAAAGTTGAATGTTAGAGTCCAATAAATTTAAACTTTTACAACTCGTGATAATGCAATCACAGCAAGCTGAAAATTTTGTTTGATTAAACATGTGATATAAGTTTAGGGGGTATTGTATTTTGCTTTTAGTAGTAGTATTATTAATCAGAATAAATATTTTAATATTTATTATTAATTATTAGTACCAGTATTTTATATAAACTTCCATAAACTACTATAAACTAAAAAGTATTTTTTATAAACTGCCATAAATATTTTTTTGGCTGTTTACGTACATTTTTTTAGAACCTTTAAATTCGCATTAATTAAATAATTAAAAAACTGTGTTTAATTTTTGTCTTCCAATTATTTTAATAATAAATGTCTTTAATAATTCAATTAGACAGTTATAAGTTATAATATATACATTTTTCCTCAAATTAGCCATATACACTCTCTCCTTTGATAATTCAGAAATGAGATATATTTATTGAAGAACAATTTTTTTATTTTTCTTATTATTTTTATAATACAAAGATGCATCTTATAAATTTGTTTTCATAAGTTACTTTCCATTATTGACATCGAGAAAGCAATAAAGATTTCGTAATTGGGCATGCAATAAAAAAATTTGTTTTTAAAAATTTGCCTCCGCCGCTTTAAAAAAAATTAATAATAGTATTTATTGATTGCATTTTTCAACAGTCTTCTCATGCCATGAAGACAATTTTTTTGAGTTAATTTTATTAAAACTGGGCCTATTTCACTCTAATAAAATGATTATTTTTTATTTTTACTTACATAAAATTAATATAATATTTTAAAATATAATAATATAAATATTATATATAAAATATAATATAAAATTTAATAAGATATATTAAAATGTAATATAATAACATTTTAAAAAATTTTATTTTCAATTTTTAAGTGACAAAACTAAGCTTTTATTTATTTATTTATTTGTATTACCTTTTCGCTCCTACTTTCCCAGAAAAAATAATAATTCTTATTTTATTTTTATTTTTAACTATACTCATGGTTTTAAATTTGCGTAATTTTAAATGTACAAAAATAAACAAGTAAAAGATAAATTTCAGTTTGGAACTACTAGAAAATATAATGATGTATTGAATATAAAATGGATTATGTATTGAGTTTATTTTAAAGTAAAATATCTAAAAAAAGTAAAGTATATTTTAAATTAAAGTATCTAAATTAATAAAGTTATTAATTAATAAATATACAGTAAAACCTCTAAATAACGGACACGTCGGGAATGCAGAAATTGTCCGCTATTCGGAGGTGTCCGCTATTGGGAAAACCTCAGAGATTCAAAAATCGCTAAGAAATATTTAATGTTTCATTAATTGACTTTTATATGTCCTAAAACCTCTATTATGTAACTAATCAGAAATTAAAATTATTTCTTAAGCAATTAAAATCGAATAAAATTGTGAACACTTTTGTCACTGTTTATTATATTCTTGTGAAACAAATCTGTTACAAAAGTTTACTTTTGCTTTCGATCACATGCAATTTGTTTTTCTATGTGACGTTATTGGACATTGTGGAGTTCCGGGCGGGGAGGGAGAAGTTGCACTTTTTGACCTTTAAAAGCATAAAATCTCAAAATATTCTTGGGTGACATTTCAATGCTCTGGGCAGTTCAATTTCTCCCGTACAACTCAATGAATTTAGCACTGAATGTGGGGGGGGGGGTCTGTTTTCCCGATTGTCCTGATAAATTCAGAGGCTTTTTTGCTTTTTTTCCATTTTTTTTTTCATAAAAAAAAAATATTTTTTCATCCTTTATCGCCGAATAAAGTGTCAGAAAAGAATCAGAGGTTAAACATACAAAAATTTAGGTTTTGGGAGTGGGGATTGGAAAACTGTCCGTTAAATAGAGGTGTCCGCTATTCGGGAGTGTCCGTTATGGAGGTTTTACTGTATTTATTAAAATATTAATTTGATTTTATATTAAAATTACTAACTGTTTAAATAATTAGGATTACCAATTATCATTAGAATTTTCATACAAACTTTGTGTGAATTATAATATTTTGGATAATAGTTATAAGTGTGTGCGGTTTTCGGGCACTTATTGCATTATACTAAAATTTTATGGCTTTCAGTTTAAAAACCCTGCAATGTTCCCTATAAAATTATGTCTTATTTCACAAAATTTCAGTTTGCAAAAGAAGGGACCGAAATATTTTGGGACTGAAATGTCTTGGCACCAAAATGACTAGGGACCGAAATATCTTGGGACCAAAGTGTCTCGGGACCAAAATGTCTTGGGACCGAAACGTCCTGCTTCCGTTATTTGTAAAGTTTCACAAAATTAAATTTACAATTAATGATGATTTTTATAGGCATTAATGATTTATCAATTCAAGTTCCCGAGCATTGTCTTGCAAATAATGTTTCTAGCTTTTACACAAAGAGTGTTTCTTAACAAAATACGAAGCCATTCAAAATTTTGATAATAGCCATCAAAACACACATTTTTTGACCAAGAAAAATGTAATTGCAATCAAGATCCAACATAGATTTTTATTTATTACTTTTAGCTATAATGAAGATATCATAACTATATTTTTACATATATTCATGTAGACTTTCTTTGATTTCTGTGAAATATGATATGATGATAAGGGCTGGGAATTGTCATCATCCATATTTAAACAACTCTGAGATAGAAATTTCATTATTCAGGATGCAATTGACAGTATTTAATTCATTCTGTATCACTAGTCAAAATTCAGTCAATTTCAATCATCACATTTAATACAAGTTAAGTTAATGTGTAACAAATCTCATTAAAATATCTTCATTGTTGATAAAGTTGTGAACAAAAATTCAGCTTTGGCTTATAATTTCAAACCCAGTATTTTTAATTGAATGTATTGTGATTTAGTTGATGGAATAAATGCATTGAGATGTTTGTTGGAAGATTTTAAGAACAATCTGTGTGTTTAATATATCTAAAGATGCATTTAATTTTTATTTTTTTATTTGCCAAATAAAGTTGAAAAGCTTTTTTTTCTGAGTTGCTACCATGTCAATAGATTGTAGTCCTTATTTATTTTTACTATTGTAAAACTGTTTTATAACCGTCCTCGTCTTAAATTCTTAAAGCAGATTTTTTTCAATATAAAGTGTAAATGTAAAAAGCTCTTGTATATCAAAATGTAAGTGTCTGTATTGAATATTATATAAAATTGTTTTAAAATTTAACATTATAATGTCTTTAAAATATAAAAGAATTCAACGAGCTGAATATTAGATATTTAGACGAATAGTTATTATTTGACTAGCCGAATATTCAAAATTCAGCTGAATAGTTTCTATTTGATTGGATGAATATTTGGTATTCAGAATAACAGTTACCATTTGGCTGGCTGAATATTTAGTATTTGGTTTGTCTGTAGGCCAAGTAATTGGTATTCAGCCAAAATCACTATTCAGTGCATTTCTAGAGCAGTTGTTTTATAGACAAATCATATAATACCAATCTATCCCAATTAACTAAAATTTATTTTGCTGAAGCACTAGGCGCATGCTGATTAGTTAATATTAAACTAATCAGTTAAAGTTAGTGCAAAAGAAATGTTCTTTGGAGCGAATAAGTTATGTTATTACTTATATATAAGACAAATTTGAACTACAATTTTTCTTACTTTCTTTTCAATAAAACTTCAATTTAACATTTCTCATGAGACTATTGTAATTTTTTTTACTAACTTAATTCAATTACTCACACAAATTAAAATTTTAAATGACTTTTTCTCCACATTAATATTTTCTCCACTTTCATGTTCTAAAAATGCTAAGGCCTTTTTTTTTTATATTAGAGATAGATTTAAACTTCTTTTTACATGTTGTTTTATGTGATAAATCTGTGCATGAAATGAGTTTTCATGTTTTATGTTTTTTAATTAAAGTATGTGAAGATGTGTTAGATTTCATTGTTTTATACTACCAATATCAGTAAAAATGTAATATTAGATGCATCTAAAAACCCATGCTCAGTCTTCTGTAACACACATTTGAAAATATTAAAAAAATTGAGCAAAATATAAATATTTAAAAAGGTAGTAGGGATTTTAAAAGATTCATTTTTTTAACTTTTTAAAAACTTTATTAAATATTAAAATGTAGTGATTTCATCATTTGAACCATGTTTTTAGAAAAAAAAAAAAAAAATATTGAAAATGTAAACAGTCCTTTTAAGGCTCTGCTTCACTTAAACTCCCCGATCATGAAATCCCATGTTAGCCTAAGGGAAAACTTTTAAGCGCGATTACTCATTACCTAATGTAATTATTAAAATACTGTTTTCACCATCAGAAAGTGGACATCAGATGCCGATGATGTGATTTTAAAAAATTGTCTATGCAAATTTTAAGTATCTTTTAAGAGGATGATAAAATTTAATCAAATGGAAATTTCAAAGTTTATAGGGATTTTTTAAATACTTAAAATTTGCATAGACAATTTTTAAAAACGCACATCATCGGCATCTGACTCCACTTTCTGATAATGAAAACGGTATTTTAATAATTATATTATGTAATGAGTAATCGGGCTTAAAAGTTTTCCCATAGGCTAACATGGGATTTCGCGATCAGGGAGTTTCAGTGAAGCAGAGCCTTAATTTGTCAAGAGAGAAAAAAAAGTAATAAATATCAATTATTTGAAAAAAAAAAAAAAAAAACTAGTGTTTTAATTATTAGTAAAAATGTTTTGAAAGTTTTTGTCTCCCCTTTCTTACAATTTTAGCTGTAAAAATTCTTTTGCTACTGATAAACTACATACTATTAAACAAAAACATAATGTGCAGAACAAATTTTAAAAAACAAAATTTATTTCTTATAACATTTAAGCTTAAAAAGGGGCAAATATTAAGATATTTCATTCAGTTAGTTCTACATTTAAGGTTAAATGTTCGTAACAAAATAGTTGAACCAAGTGAACATTAAAAAATAAAAATAATATTCAAACAATATTATACTTAAAACACCCTAAAAACTTAGAATCAATTCAAACAAATCAAAATAATCAAAACAAGTCTCGGGCTTTTTTTCAAATTTAAGTTGCAGATTTTTATTATGTTTATAGTAGCTGTAAACAAAAAATTATGCATATCTAAAATACAAACCTTAACCAGTTTAAGGCTGCCGTTCTCATTTGAGTTCAGTAATATTTTTATGCACCCTATAAAAAAAAATTGAAATAAATTTCTAAGATTCTTTAATTTTTGATGAGGGTATATTAATATTTTTTAATTTGAAAAAAAAAAAAAAAAAAAAAAGTCTTTTTTTTTTTTTTTTTTTTTTTTTTTTTTTTTTGTGATTGAGTGTCAATTGTAAACTAATTATCAACAGATTGTGGAAGTAGGTACAATATTATCATTTTTTAAAATCCATTTGAGAAAGAAGAATTCTAAACTATGTTTTTTTTTTTAGTCCAGTATACTGGTATTGATAATATGAGTTAAAATTTATTCATAAAACATTGAGTACTAAAAATTTTCAATTAGTTTTATCTTGCTTAAAAAACTTACAGAATATTTTTTTCATATTTTTTTATTCTTATATTATTGTTTGCCTTATCTTTAATACCATAATAAAACAATTATATGTTTGTTTTGTTTCATTTCCCTTTGGTCTTAAATGGGTTAGAAAACAAAATCTAAGATTTATTTTGATTAGTTTGAATAAAATTTAAGTTATTAGGGTGCTTAAGTATCAAATTGTGAGAATTTTATATCTTTTTAATGTTCACTTGGTTTAACTAACTTGTTACAAACATTTAATATTCACTTTTGAAAAGACTGAATGAAATATCTATCTTCTCTCTTATCCTCTCTATAATGTAGGAAATATATATATATATATTAATTGTTCTGCGAATTGTTTTTGTTTAATATGTCAAATTTATTAATAACTACTGCATTCAGAAGAACTCATCTATAAATTAACTGAATGTATCATCATCAAGTTTGATTTACATGATATCATATCCAATTTGTGATGTATTAACCAATATTTAATCCAAAATATTTCATCAGTGTAGTTGTCATCAGTTTGAACAAAAGCTATTATACTTGAAATTATTAAATATTTAATTCAAGAATTATCACTTGCAAACTAAATGTAGAACCAGATAGTATATAAATATAGATAACTTTTAACAGCTTATTTGGGTACTATTTGCTAAATCCATCAACCAAAACACTTTTGCCAGACTATTAGATTAAATGTCAATAATGGATGTGGTAAATGTCACATTCATTTGACATTAAACGCAATAAATGTTTTTGTTACATCATCAAATGATTTTTAATTCAACTTTTCATTTGTATCTTTATTAAAGTTTTACAAACTAATTTGTTCATTTGTTATTTAAAATATAATCATGTAAATTTATAACATTTTGCATAATTGGTCAATGTGATAATCAAGTAGTACTCTTATTTGTTAAACAATATTCATGTAGTCAATCTTTTGTATTTGCATTTAGATTTCTTTTTCTTTTCTTTTTCAGTTGAGGATTTTATAGATATAAAAGAACATCTGCATTGTAAGAATAGTTTCTATCTGAAAAAGTTTGTTAGCAAGCTCTTATATTAACCAGGTCAGATTTTCTGATAACATGCATGGAGTATTTATGATTGTCATCATGGATTCTGTTCAAAAGCTTTTTAAAACTCTCACTTCACTGTGGGCTTGGCTCTTTCGCACCAGAGTATTCGGGAGCAGTGTCCGGGAAAAACTATAATGATTTACCATAATTTCCAGTGTATAATCTGCGGATCAAACAATTCTTTTTCGACCCAGAAATTTTATTTAATTATTGAAGCCAAATATTTATTGCGATCTAAAATGTTATATTTTATTTTAAAAATTTTCTGGGTTGAAAAAGAATTGTTTGATCCAGGGATTATATGCCGGAAATTATGGTATTAACTGCCTGTCTTCACACTCACTGGAAAATAGTGGTGACTGCAGTGATAAAAGTTTTACAGTCTAATGACTACATTGAGCTGGATACAGTTTTTGAGTGGGCATCATTACGTTACAAAAACCCCATAGGTGTTAAATATCAGAAAATTTTGAATAATTCCCCCAATTGTCTGAAGCATTGTGTTATTCCCATCTGTATGGGTGCAGATGGATGGTATTGTGTCAAGTTTGTGTTTGCCATGTCACATTTGGAAAATGACAGAACAGAAATTAATGCAATGAAAATGCATGACAACCCAGATTTATTATGAATTGTGGTCTAGACACTAGTTCCATCTGCAAATGTCAAGGTCCTCATTGACCATAGCATGCTCCATGATATTGCTTAGTTTGAAGTGCGTCTTAAGTACAGATTGATGTACTATTTTTAGACAATCATAACCAAGCAATTTATATCTGCAAAGCTGATACATGCCTTCAGTCTTACTGTGGAAAAGCAGATGATTGCAATGATGAAAAAAAGAGTTGCAACGTTTATTGAGCTACATGACGAAAAAATTCTGGACATTTCAGTCAATTTTTTGGATTTTCATCCCTGTGAATGAAAAAGGACTGTGTCACCAGTGTCATTGTATCTGACTTGACACTCTTAGAGAATGATAGATGTGGAATTAGAATAATGAAAACCCTTGAATGTACATGAACAGATTCATCTACTGCCATCAGATTAATTAAACAAAGTAAGTTTATTTATTTATTTTTATTATGCACTTTGATGTTTGAACAAAACATGAGGAAAATATTTCATTTAAAAATAACAGGATTAAAATTTTGAAAATGATAAAAATTATATCTAATTAAATTAATAATTAAGATGCAATTAACTTTCACTTAAAAATCAAATTTAGATCCAATACATTCAGTAATTGGATTCAGTGCGCTCAAATAGAACACTGTAATGTTAATCAAGGACGGCAAAGAAGTTTTTTTTTTTATGATTTATTATAACATATTTGTTGATAATAAAAAAAACAAGCATTATTTGGTATTGATTAAATAATGATATTTCATTTGAAAATAATTTAAATAATTCAATCAGTTATGTAGAATAGCGATTCCAAGCTATGTGCCATGATGGGTGTTTTGGTGGTTTATGGACAGTCGAGGCTTGTCACAAAAATATATCTTTTATTTCATCTATTTACAAAAATACAACAATTTCAACAGCAAATAATATTTCATGAAATGTTTTTTAATTTCCTTTTTGATGAATATATGAGCAAATTATCCAGAAATATCCAAATCAGCTTCGAGGTCCTTCATGGAATTCAACATGATATGTTTGTGCAAACATGCTTTTTCTACTTTGCTATTTTTGAAAAATAAGTACAAAAATTAAATTTTATGTAGAAAAAGACTTATGGTTTAAAATTGACCAGTTTTAACCCTGATGTAGATGCTCTCATAAGTAAATACCCATGACTGATTATACAGTTATGTTTTGATAATAATTAAATGTATTTTTAATTATCTTTGTAGTTTGTGTGTTCTTTTAATTATTATTCCACTTGCACACAATGTGGGATCACTAATTCTTGTTTTTGTTAATAGTCTAGCATCCTTCATTTGAAAGCCATTTTTGTGGGAAAGGATAGTAGATAGCTTATAGATGTTGTACAGAAATTTCCATATTAATATCCATCTTTGTATTAGGTGGATTGCAAATTACTTTTAATTAAAGGTGGGTCCCATACCAATAAATAATATAATTGCTGATGTAGAAAATTTAAATTTGATTAGTAACAGCTATGTCTTATGTTCAAATATTAAACACTTATAAATAATTGTCAATATCATGAATATTTTTTTCAAGAATTCTTTTGTAATTAGAAAAAAGAATCAATGTATTTTGATGAATACAGTAGACATCTTCAAATCTGCAATCCTAAAATTCACTACTCTGTAATATCCACATATGATTTATGAATGTAAACAATGGATCATTCAGTTAAGATATCAGTACAAAATTTGTCGTTTTAGTTTTATATCACTTCCATATATATTTTATTCATAATTTTTGTTAATATTACTGAATTAATGTTTTTTCATAAAACAACAATAAATTTATTTCTGAAAAAAAAAAAAAAAATCAAGATATTGCTGATATCACTGGTAACCATAATTTTCTTACTACTTTATAGGATCTGTTATCCTGAATGCTTGAGACCTCGGATATTCTGGATAAGGGGTTTTTCTGTAATTCGGAACACTTTATTGTAAGTTTAATACAAAATAAAATAACAGTATAAAATGCATAAAATATGAATAATATATGTAAATATATAATTACAGATTTGTTAATAACTTATTTCCACAAAATAAATTTAAAAAAATCTAAATTATAAGTCAAATTAAAGAAAAAAAAACATTAAAATATAAGAGCAGAATATTTTGATTTGGGTTTTTAGAAATTTTTTATTAAGATTGGTTGCTCATAGTGTGTCACTTAACTGTTTGCTCCTGTATCCTGCATTATGACATGATTTGCCTGTTCATGGAAGTAACTTCTTTGTTGCATTCCACAAATCGATTGTTCAATGGAAAAATATCAGTTGCTCATTTATTTTTTTTTTACTTACATTGTTCTGCTGATCATCATCATTACTTTCATTAGACATATCATTTGTCATTATGTCACATTCCAGTCAACAGATGACTTGCAAAAGTATCATCAGCAAGGACAATTTTCCACTAATTTTGTTCTAACAATTGAGAATCTGAATCTGAATGTCCCTTAGCTTAATCAGATATATCTGTAATAATTTCTTTCTTAGAAATTTTAAAGTTTTCCATTTCATGTTCATTTGCAACATCAAAAAAAAAATAAATAAATAAATAAAAATAAAAAATAAATAAAATAAAATAAATAAAAAAAAGAAAGAAAGAAAGAAAATCACAGATGATCACAAATTGTAATCTTTGGATATGTGTGTATATTTGTCTGTTGTATTCTGTGCTTGATGTATAATATATCTATAATTTTTACATTTTTGAAATGAAACAAAATATTTTTCGGTTTCATTTTGCATTCTGGTTTTCAGAACTTTCTAGATAAGAGGTCCCATACTGTAATTATATTTATGTACTAGCTTTTGCCTGCAGCTTCGCTCACATTAAATACAACAAACTATGTAATCGACCTTTTAAAAACTCATAGAATTATTGAAGGATAAGTGGAAAATAAATTTTACTTATTATTTTTATGTATATTTACTTTAAACCAAAAACAATAAAACCAATTCAGGAAGCAAAACTAAATCCAAAACCATCCCTGTGGGCCGATGTCTGCACTTAAGTACAGATAGAGAGCACACAATGTTATCTTGTTTCAGAAACCCGTCAGCACCATCTATCGGAATCCATAAGTAACACTTTAGCTTTCTTGTAACACCTACCTTGAAGTTGCAAAATGCTCCATACAAATTTCCACCACCCCCCCCCCCCGTTTTAGGGAAGTGGGGGGGTTAGAAAGGAGACAAAAAGTAGCTGATGTCACTCTCCATTCCTTCAAATATCTCCACTTAAAAAATCACGCCAATTCGTCACTCCGTTTTGCCGTGAAAAATGGGCATATATATATTGCAAACAAACAGACACACACATACACTTTCCCATTTATAATATTAGTATGGATTAATCAAGCTTTTTGGTCATTAAGTCAGTCTAAACCTGAAATAAAACTCCCTTATTTTATGATTTTGATGTGAATTAGTAATGTATCTTCATGAGGCAAGTTTCATTGAATAATTTAAGAAAAATACATTTTATCATTATAATGAATATTTAATCATACATTATTGATTATTAACTTGACCTTTGCTGTTAACATTTTAATGATAAAAAAAAAAAAAAAAAAAAAAAAAATTATTTTAGTTTATTACTTATTTCAATATTTTATTATATTGTAAGTATTCAACTGTATTATTAATTACATTCAAATTACTGTTTTAAAAATATAAACAAAGCAATGACCAGAAATCTACAAAATTCTAAAATCCACACAACCTCTGGTCCCAAGCTGTGCAGTTTTGAGGGAGTCTACTGTATAAATGCCTGGCTTTGCCAACTAGTTAACAAGGCCCCTAATTCTGTTATGGCCTTAAATTAAAAAATCCCTGTCGGCTGGGCCTATAGGCGGAGGTAGATTTCAAAAAGTGCTCATTTCAACAACAATATATATATATGATTAGAGATAAACCCAGTTTAATAACTTCATTTGGCCGTTTATGAAAAATTTTTAATTTCATTTTTCTGCAAAAACTGGTTTTATCAGAATCATCTTAAGAAAAATTCAGCTCAAATGCCCATTTTGACAACATATTTTGAAATAAATTCTGAATTTATTAAAAAATCGACCGAAACAGTACATTATACAGTTCCTAAGTAACAAAAAACTGTCAGTTGAATGCATTTGAGAAAAAAATTGAATTTAAAAATGAGTCATAAAATAACCGATTTGTTGTTTGAATACATCCTTATTTCTTTAATCATGATTGTTTTGGAAAATTTTGTGCGAAATATTCACTTTGACAGCATTTAAAAAAATATATTCTATCTTTATCAAAAAACTGGCCAATGTGTCACAGTATATAGTTCCTAAATAAGAGGATCTGTAAATTGGATGCGTTTGAGAGCGAAAATGGATTTTAAAACGAGTCATAAAAAACGCAATTTGCTATGTGAAAACTTCCTTAAATTTTCAAATCACGAAGAAAATTCTGTTCAAAATACCCTTTTTGGTAGCCTTTTTCAAAATATATTCTGTCTTTATCAAAAAACCGATCAATGCATCACATTATATAGTTCCTAAATAAGAGGATCTGTAAATTGGATGCGTTTGAGAGCAAAAATGGATTTAAAAATGAGTCAGAAAAAAAACGCAATTTCTTATTTGAACACTTCCTTAAATTTTCAGTCACGATGATTTCGGAAAATTCTGTTCAAAATACCCTTTTTGGTAGCCTTTTTTTAAATATATTCCATCTTTATCAAAAAACTGACCAATGCATCACATTATATAGTTCCTAAATAAGGGGATCTGTAGATTGGATGCGTTTGAGAACAAAAATGGATTTAAAAACAAGTCAGAAAAAAACGCAATTTCTTATTTGTATACTTCCTTAAATTTTCAGTCCCGATGACTTTGGGAAATTCTGTTCAAAATACCCTTTTTGGTAGCTTTTTTTTTTTTTAATATATTCTGTTTTTATCAGAAAATTGACCAATGCATCACTTTATACAGTTTCTAAATAAGAGGATCTACCATTTGGATGCGTTTAAAATCAAAAATGAATTTAAAAATGAGTCAGAATATAAACAGTTTGAATTTGAGGTTTTTTTTCTCCAACTCCTATTTTTGTTTAATTTCTTTTTGCTATACGAATTGGTCCTATGAAAAACTTGTCAATATAAAAGCTGTAGATATTTTTGAGAAGATGTAAAATAAATTTAATCAAATTTGAAATCTTAAAAATTGACGGAGTTATGGATTTTTCTCTTTTCACCGCCCTTTTTCTTTTCGCTTTTAATTTTTTTCATCGGTAAAAGTTGGTCCTATCAAAAACTTGTAAATGCAAAAGTTAGATAATTTTAAGAACATTTACAAAAAATTTAGTTGGACTTGATAGCTTAAAAATTGATGAAGTTATGAATTTTTTTCTCTCAAAACTCCTGTTGTTTTCGCCCCTTGAGCCCACTTCTAAATTTATCAAAAATCTGTCATGCATAAACTTTTGGTTCATTGTTAAGAAGTTATATAAACTTTAAACTGATTTGATATCTACTTTAATTAAGAAGTTATGGCATTTTTTCGGTTTTTACAAAAACGCCCCCTATTCCGACCCCCTTGGTCCGATTTTGCCCATTAACGAACTTAGCCGAGATTTTATCCCCTTTGATTTTATGTACCAGTTTGGTGGAGATTTGTGAAGAATTATAGAAGTTATCGTGTCCATAAAAAAGTGAGATATATATATATAGGTAGATATATAAACTGGTGCGATTGCAATAGGTAGTATTTCATACAAAATCTACCTAAAAATGATAGCTGTCCAAACAAACCTCTGGTTCTAATCCTTGATGTTTACAGTTGTGTATATCAAAGTTATAATGCACACTATGGTTTATTCGCTCTTAACAGATCTCTTTCTGAATGAACTTTCAACCTGGTTTTCTGGTTTGTTGCCTACAGCACTGTATATTGGGCCTGCTGCACACGCACTTAGAAGTGTTTCAAAATCAATCTAGTTTTAACAGTAAATCAGATGTGTCAATCCTAAAACTTTAATCTATCTTATTTTTAAATTATGCAATTTAGAAACAGACAAAATGTCTTAATCTCTATGCAAGCATCCACTACATAACACAATCACACCAACTTTGATTTTTATCTTCATTTTATTAATCAGATTAAATTTGAGTTTACCTTGATCATATTTTTCAATAAATCATTATTTTTTGGCATTTAGTGCATCAGCTGCTTACAAATTGCTGTATTATCTGGATGTCAAACACCCTTCATTGATGCACAACACAGCTATGAAAAATCAAGAAAATTGCATAAAAACTGCTGTCACAATGATCCTTTACAGTGGAATACTATTCCCAATTTTAACTGGGACCAGAAGGCCATAGTCAAAAACTTTCATATGAAGTTTTGTCCAATTCTATGAATAACTTCATGCATTTTTCTATGATATAAAGAGGATAATACAGCAGCCAGATAAAATTTGTAAACTGGCTTTATATCTAATCTTGATTTAGTTTTTGATGGTAAAATTTGTACTTTCCTTCAAAATTTACCTGTGCCTGTAAATTGAGCTAACAGGTTTTTTTTTTTTTTTTTTTTTTTATGAGCCTTTTGTTGTACAAGATTTTATTCAAAGAGACATTCAACCTCAATAGCTGCAGATGTTTTGTTTTGGCAGGTAGGTGAGTATTGTCAGGTATCAATTTACAAATTTAGGAGCCCTAGGCACAGATGTTTTTCGGGGACCTCTACTCCAATGCTTATAGGGCGACTGAAAAAAAAAATGTATATTGAAAAAGGTACTTATTATGATTTTAATAATTACTTTATTAAAATCCAAACACTATTGATTTTAATAATTACTTTCAAATATTCAGTTTAATAATAATTTATTTTAAAATAATTATCTCAAATTTATGAAATTTAAATGTGTAGACATTTTATAATACATTTTGTTCTGTTGATTAACCGTTTCATACGCAAGTCTGTATATTTGGTATGATAAAGTATGCAACAATGGATAATAAAATTTTCACAATACCAAACTACAATTATTGAAGATATTAAGAAGCTCTGCCCTATCAGGGCCATAGCAAGAAGTATATAAGATATAGGGCGGGGTCAAATTTTCTTGCACTCTCTTTGTGATGCAGAAAGATAAATTAGTGCATAATCCCACTGTAGTTACTATATTTCTGATTAAACTGTAGTTCTAATTTCATTTTATGCTAAGAAAAGAATGATGATGAAATATTAGCTGAAATATAAACTGTTGTAATAACTTCATTTTATGCTAAGAAAAGAATGATGGTAAAATATTCGAGTATATAACTAGTGCAATGTTAAACATCATGTTAGCTTCATATGTGCAAATAGGATGAGCAAGTATTGAAACGCTTTTTTAAATTACAATTTAGTATTTTCGCAAAACTATGAAAGGTCCTCAAAACTAAAATAGATTTTTGAACAGAATTTTATTTGGATTTTCAGAACAAAAATTCATTTAGTGACCTTGGAATCTTTCCAGGATAGGCTCAAAATGTTTTAGGGAGGGAGGGGGGGAGCCGCCTGTAGTAATCCCTAAGCTTATGTCACTGTGCAATATATGAGCAATGCTCACCAACCTTCTAAAAATCTGACAAGAACAGAAACAGTATTAAACAAGAAAAAATAAAATATTTATAAAAAAAAAAGTATTAAATATGGATGTAAAAAACTGCAATTGTCGACAAAAAAACTAAATATAGATGTAGACAAAATATACAATGCTATAAAAATATACTACAAACACACACACACACACACAAAAAAAATGAAATATAGAATTAAATGTAAAATTCCATTCGATGTTAAAACTACATCAAATTTTGGACAATAACTGAAAAATGTTCAGCCGCTTTTGGGGGCCTGTGACTTGAATACCCTGCTGTAATTCAGGCAATGAGTATTGTCATAAAGATATGATGAAATTTGCATACGGAGAGAAGATTTTGCAAATATAAAATGCACTTGTAGATATACCACCTCCTTCTACTTCAAGATTCCATTATAAAATTATCCCCTTAAGAGGAAAACTTGTCTAAAATAACATCAACTGTTTAAATGAAACTTTGGCAGTTTGCTGGTATGTTTACACTATATTTTGCATTATAAATATATTTTAATAACATTTAAAATCCAAACAGGGCCGTAGCAAGGTGTTTTGAGGCCCCCCCCAAAAAAATATAACTTTGGGCCCCCCCCCCATCCCCCCCCACTTTCATCTGAATTTTTAAAAAAATATTTATATTGAAGTTTCCAATGAGTTTCAAATTATATTAATGTAATAAACAAATTTAATAATTATCATAAGTATTTTAAATCATTATTAACCCGTGGCAAAATGCGCGCGACACTGTGACGGGCGTCGCAGACTTTTAAGGACACCTGCAGACTCAGCAATGTCACGGACACGCTATTGCGCTTAAATTATGCAAAAAATCGGTCATGGGGAACAAAAAATAGCTCTTTCCTGTGGGACGCGTAATTTCGTCAGAATTTCGTCGCAAAATAAGAGCAATTTCATCCAAAGATCGCGAGAATAAACGCAAATATTATCAAAGCATCGCGAAAAAACGGCAAATTTCGTCAGAAAATCCCTCAAAAGCAGATTTCATCAAAAACTTGCGAAAAAAAGGGCAAATTTTGTTTAAAAAAACCCCCCAAAAACGGCAAATTTCATCAAAAAATCTTGAAAAATAGACAGATAACGTCAAAAAATCGCGAAAAAACGACAAATTTTGTCAAAAAATCTCGAAAATAAAGACGGATTTCGTCAAAAGATCGCGAAAAAAACGAAAATTTCGTCAGACACAAGGGAAAAAAAGAAAGATATTGCTGGAAGTGGATTTTTCTGTTTTATTGTTATTCTTTTGTTAGTGATGGAAATAATTTACACATACACATGCATGTTACCATAATTAATTAGCACTACAATAGCAGAAAAAATATATTTATGTAATATGTTGCATTTTGCAGACTGTTTTTGAAAATATTATTAGCGTTGCAGATATTTGAAGATAGTTCTGCCACCGGGCTTAAAGATAAATTAACAATGTTAAAATAAAATTTGTCTAAAACAATTTTACAAATAAGCACATAATGTTAAGATTTTATTATAAAGTATAGAAAATAAATAAATTATATAAACACATAATTTTAACAGTTCGCTACTTAAGAGGCTACTTCAGTTACGCGAAAAGACCCATTCTCTAATGCATGGAAGGATGGAATGAAATACTATGAAAGAAATTTATATCTCAGTTGCATTTCAATATTTTTAAATGATTTTTTTTCACTGGATAGCTGACATCAATCTGTGTGCAGAATTTTTTTTCACCTTTTTTTATTTTGTTTGCAAAGTCAAAGAGAATGCTTTAATTTTCGAAACCGGTTTTAAAAATGAAAGTGACCTCATTAAAATTACCTGTAAACAAAACTGAAAAAGCAAAAAACAGCCCGTATACAGATTGATCTCAGATACCTCAAAGAGGATCGATTAACCAAATTCATTGCCTAACCAAGTATTGAATGACAAAGAATTTACAGAAACTGACTTATAAAAATTTTACAAGTTTCTTTTTAATATTATTATTTTTTTTAAAGTAACAATTTATATACATTTTTCCCCCTTTTAAAATATGAAATGCTTGTAACTACAGGTTTCAAGACAATTATAAACTCTAGTTCATGCCGACTTTTTCTTAAAATAAATTAACGAAAATATTTTTAAAATAAGAACTTAAATGATAAAGTGAAAGCAAAATTGTTATTATTTTGAAAAGAGGCAAAAGATTTCGAATTGTGCGTAAAGACATAGACCCCGCAACACTTTAACAGGCTCGAGGACTGTGCCATTTCTTGTCAGTTTCAGAGCCCACTAAGAATTAGAAGTAGAGGAAGCCCGATTGATTTTTCATTTACTAAATCCATTTTTCGTATGTTTAAATTATTCAAAATTTTACCATGCAAATTTCGATTAAATAACGTTTTTACTATTAAATTAAAACTGACTATCTACATATTATACGCATTAAAAAATATTGTGTTAAATACATAATTATACGTAATCAATTGATCTTGTAAAAGACATATATGGAATTACAGTTGAGAATATTTGAACTTCAAAATATGTCTTACGTTTTACAAATTGCAGCATAGTAAGAAAAAATATTTCATAATAAAAAAACTATATATGTTTTACTCTGATTGAATTTATTGAATTGAAAATTAGCTTTGAAAAGTAAATTTGCGGGGGCGCTTTGTATTTTAGTTGGTAAGAATGGGCTTTATGGGCCTGTGAGATTATTTAGCATCACGGGAAAAAAAGAAAGAAAGAACGAAAGAGCATAGAAAAATTTAAAATAGAACAATTTCTTATTGTGACATGAATTTAGAACTCTAGATTTTCAAGGAAATAAGAGTATAAATTAAATGAGAATTTACTTATTACTTGTTAACGAACGAAATAGTAGTTTAACATATGAATGCAATGGAATCGGAAGTTGGCGCAGGGATTTTTTCTTGGATCCCATTTTGTGAAAAATAAAGTTATTTTTATGAAATTTATTGTATTTTGTAATGAAATTTGAATTCCAATTATTGAAATTCGCATCAAACATTTATTAATAATAACTTATTTAAGTCTATATGCTAAATTTCGCATTTCAGGTGAACTTGTTTCCTTTGCAAAACACATATTTTAAAACCTAACAGTATAAAATTAGAGTATATTTTTATGGAATAGAATTTTGTGAATGGTGTGATTTATTAAAAAGAATTTTGTGAAGGAGCCCTAATAAAACGCTTAAATGAAAAACATGTAAATGAGAAATGTGTGTTATTAAAATATGCTCTATTAGTACACATATATTTTTCCAAGCTGTGCAAAATTTTCTAATACTTAAAATTTTTAATAACTGCTATATAAATTACATAAAGTAATAAATATGACTTACCAGATTAGTATAGGAGTAGATCTTTTTTCCTCCAGATGTACACTTAATTTTATAAATACTATACTATGCGTATTACTAAAATAAATCAGAAAAAACATACGAAAATCCACATCTGAAGTGCTGTGTTGTCTACAAACATGTACTTGTATGCATTAGCGGGCTGCTAAAGTACTTGAATAGGCCAGTATTCCCTTCAAGGTCAAGGAATCCGGTTACTACTAAGTAACTAAGCTGTTAACTTTTAAGGGGATTATCTAGATGTTATTTGTGTCACCCACGTCGTGAAATCGGTGTGAAAAATGACCTATCTTCTAAGAACATAACATTCCGGTATTTCAAAAGAAAACACCCTTTTGTCGCTAGCAGCTTTATACAAGAACCCGGCTTTCTTCAGAGTCGATCCGATGACCGGTACTCTTTCCTTATCTTTCTTAGTTCCATGCAAAAACCCATGGTTAAAAAGCGAGGGGGGGAAAACGAGTAAAGAAAATAAGGATTTTCAGTTTCTTTGTTTCTACGTTTTTGAAATCTAAACAAGGTTTTTGATAAAAACTGGGCCCCGTTAAGGCTACGGGGAACCC
Source organism: Maratus speculifer (assembly GCA_964019185.1). NCBI lineage: Eukaryota > Metazoa > Arthropoda > Arachnida > Araneae > Salticidae > Maratus > Maratus speculifer. The sequence goes on from OZ025303.1 coordinate 80,243,987, forward strand.
CGGAAAAACATCATTCTGGACAGCCCCCCCCCCCCCCCCTCTATCTATCTGTAATTTTTTTTCTTTTTTCTTTTTTTTTAAATAATGTATAAGTGGCAAACACTAAAAATAAAAAACATATTGCACACATGCATAAATTTTGTACTTACATCTATATACAAGATATCCCAAAAAATTGGTCACAACTTTATTTAAAAATATTAATTTGATAATTATAGAAAAAATGATAGATTGATTGAGATAAGTATTTCTTTGCAAATTTTTACTTTCCTTACCTACGTACATTACAAGATGTCTAAAAAAGAAGGCTCAAAATTGGACATAACAGTTTTAACTTATTACGTTACGAGGAAACATTAATAAAAAATTTCTTTTAAAAGCTATAGGATACTATGTTGTTATAATCAGGGCCTGGCTAAGTCACGGGCATGCAGGACAACTGCATCGGACGTGGGGCCCCTTCAATCGGGGGCCCTCAAGGGCAAAAATATAATTTTTTTGTTAAGGCTAATAAAAAATGGCCAAAAATGACAAATTCCTTCTTTCTTTCTTTCTTTATTTTTAGCTTTATTGGGGCTTTTTTCTCATCTCTCCTCTGTTTTGGAACCCCATGCCCCTTCCCCCCCTCCCCTGGATCTAACAGTTACATCACAGTTGTATTTACATTTTAATGGCGCACATTTAGTCTTATATTTCTATAACAGAAGAAAAAAATGTATTCGATAATTTCTTAAAGTTATCTTTTTTGTGCTATTCTGCATACAAATGCGAATAGACAGCAAGTATAAAGGTTAGTTTTAGACACTTTAGCATAATTCAAGAAAAAATCCAAAAGTTAGAAAGGGGCCCCCCACAATCTAAGTAGGGCCCTGGTTGTAATAAAATTTTAATAATTTGTTTTCTAATGATATAGTTTGTTTTCTGCGTATGTGGAGGGAACACTGGAAGCACAGAGGAAAAGGAGAACAACATTCCCTTCCTAAATGTTTGAAAACGTATGAATTTCGGTCACTTTTGGCACATTTTAAGCATTTGGCACCCTTTAATGAAAATTCTCATTATTAAGGGGGGAGCTTTAAAAAGGTGCACCTGGGGAAATTGCCTGGCGGGCCCCTGAATAAGAAAATGAGAATTTGAAAAAATAAAAACATTAAAAGAAGTGTTTTCTTACATTTTCAAAACAAATAAACTTCGGTAGAAAGGTCGATAGAATCGATTAGGGGGCCCCCTGACTTCGTCGGCCCCCCCCAAATGGGGGGTATGGGGGGCGGTAGCTACGGCCCTGAATCCAAATTGAGTAATGAAAAAAAGAATTTAGTCCAAAGAATCTTTTTACCCTCACCAAAGGGCAAAACGATCCTTCAGTTGAAACAGCATAAAAAAAAAGCGATAAATCACAATTAAAATTATAAAACTTTATGTAAATCACCAAAAAATCGAAGCAATTCACAGGCCATGTTTCAAGCTAAAAAATATAACAGCTGTCATCAGTGGTGTAGCTACCCGGGGAGAGGGGGAGGGCAGCCCGCCCCGGGTGTCATCCTCGAAGGAGTGACACCGAATCTTTATATACAAATATATACACATGATCTTATAAAATTTTGCAAAAAAGTTTTGGAATAAAATGAAATTTGTAGCGACGATGCATCAGAGTTAATTTCCTTTTCTTTGAGAATGTGAAAAATACAGGATGGGGTGTCTGAATAAAATATGCACCAGGGAACAAAAACCAACCTATCCAAGGAGTGAATAGCAAAAAGCAAACTTTAAAAGATTTTTCTTTTCACATATAGACCCACATTGACTTATGTGGACTATGGGATAAGTTAGGGGTGCACAACCTTTTGAAGAAAAGGGCCACATTCAAATATATCTGGGTGGTTGAGGGCCACATCAATAACACGGAGAGAATTCGAGTTAGAAGAGGTGATCTGTAGCCTACTTATGGATAACAAAAAATATGGTTTCAGAGGAGAGTGTGTGTGTGTGTTTGGGGGAAAGGGTACCAATTTAAGTTCACTTATCCAGTCAAAATACCCAATTCAGTTGGTAACGATATATCAGCAGTTTTACATTTTTATGTATAACATTATATAGGGTAACATCCCCAGTAATTGGCACATTAAGGATTTGTCTTTAAACTTGCTTCTATTTTCATTACCAAAAAATAAAATATTTACTTGCAAATATTTTTAAATTAAAGAGTGGATATCTGTGCATCTATTTTGCTCACTAAAAGCAAAAATATTTGAAAAAGTATTTTTATAAAAATATATTTATAAAAAGTTTCTGTAATCACCAGTAATTGCACTTAGACTTTTACACAATTAAAGTAACCCTTTTCAACTAAACAAAACTGTTGTCAATTAAAATTTAAAATATACTATAGGTCAGATAATAATAAATTGAAATGCATGCCTTTCTTAATCCAGAGAAGAAGCATTTGCAACAAAAATGGCTAATTTGATACAAGCCATAATTGTTTCTCTTTCCTAGGCATTATTCTCATCTAGTAGCATAAATCAAAGTTATAATCTGTAAAGTAAATGAGCATATAACTGGTATATGGTCTTGCATTTTCAAAAGACTGGATATAAATCTTATTTTAGGACATTTTTGTAGGATGTGCCAATCACTGGTGCCTGCCAATTACTGGGGATGTCACCCTAGCAACGATTGTTTTCTAGATGTAAAAATATTGCTTGACATAATTCAGAAGAGTATGTTTTGTTTTATTAAAAGTGCTAAAAAACAAGCATAAAATAACTTGTGTCAAAAAACTGTAAACTTTATGAACGAAAGAGAGAGAAGGAGCCGATCAACAAGATTTTTTTCCACCTGATCAATGATATTTATAATTTTTCCATGTAACGATCGACCAAATTTGCACTTTTTACGATACCAATCGACAAAATTCGCAATTTTTTCAAAACTGATTGAGGAATTTCCCAATCTTTACTCGCCTGATAACCAAAATTCGTAATTCTCACGAAGCTGATCGAGATGATTCATTATTTTTCCTTGCCTGATCAACAAAATTTGCTATTTTTACGAAGCCGGTCGACGAAATTCGTGATTTTCAAAAAGCCGATCACGAAATATTAGATATTTTTTGCATGTGATAGAAAAAAAAATCTCAATTTTTCGGCGCCTGATCGAGAAAATTCGCGATTTTTACAAAGCCGATTGACAAAATTCGCGATTTTTATTATGCTGATCGACGAAATTCACGATTTTCCTTCGTATGATCGACGAAATTTGCAATCTTTCCGCGCCTGATCGACGAGATTCGAGATTTTAACGCATCTGATCGACGAAATTTGGGATTTTGCCGCGTCTGATCGATAAAATTTACGATTTTCCGAAACCGATCGACGAATTTCTTGTTTTTATGTAGCTGATCAGTGAAATTCTCGATTTTTGAAAAGTCGATCGATGAAATTCGCGAATTTTACGTGCTAGATTGACAAAACTCGCGATTTTTCCGCGGTTGATCGATAAAATATGCGATTTTTCTGCGCTTGATCGACGAAATTCTCGATTTTTCCACGCCTGATCGATGAAATTCCTAATTTTTGCAAAGCCGATATCCGAAATTTGCACTTTTTCTGCGCTTGATCGACGATATTTGCGATTTTTTCGAGCCGATAGACGAAATTGAAGATTTTTACGAAACTGATCGACGAAATTCACGATTTTTATTTGAATAATCAAAGAAATTTGAGATTTTTCCGCCCCTGATCGATGACATTCGTGATTTTTCCGCGCCTGATCGACGAAACTCGCAAATTTTTAGCGCCTGATCGACGAGATTCGCGATTTTTAGCGCCTGATCGACAAAATTCAGCAATTTTTCCGCATCTGATCGGCGAAATTCGCGTTTTTTACGCGCTTGATTGACGATATTCACGATTTTTCCGAAGCCGATCGACAAAATTCTTGTTTTTACAAAGCCGATCAACGAAGTCTTCGATTTTTACAAAGTCGATCGATAAAATTCGCTATTTTTCTTTCATATGATCGACGAAATTCGCGATTTTTACGAAGCCGATCAGCGAAATTCGCGATTTTTTAGCGTCTGATAGACGGAATTCGGGATTTTTCCGTACCTCATCGAAGAAATTCGCAATTTTTCCGAAGCCGATCGACGAAATTGACGATTTTTTCGCGCCTGATCGACAAAATTCTCGATTTTTCCGATCCGGATCGACGATATTCGCGATTTTTCCGCACCTGATCAATGAAATTCTCTATTCTCCTTTGCATGTTTGATGAAATTTGCGATTTTATTCGAGTCTGATCGATGTAATTAGCAACTTTTCCGCGTGTTATCAACCAAATTCGCAATATTCCAGTCTCCGACCAAAGAAATTTGCTATTTTTCGGAATGTGATCAATAAAATTCGCAATTGTTCAGTCTTCGTTCGACGAAATGTGCGCTTTTTTCGTTCTTAATTGACAAAATACACATTTTTCTTCGACCGAGTATTGAAATTCGAGATTTTTGTTCCAACATTGACGAAATCTGCATTTTTTTTACGCGAGAAGATGAAATGCTATTTTTTTCCTCTTGATAAACTGGCGAAAGCATGATTTTTTCCGATCAACGACATTTTCAATATTTCCGCACATCATCGGTAAATTCGCAATTTTCCCGTGTCTTATCTACAACATTTTGGATTGTTTTTGTATCTGATCGATAAAATTTGCTGTTCCTTTTCTGTGCCTTACGAAATTTGCGTTTTTTTCACGCGATTAACCGAGAAAAAAAATTCCATCCGATTAATTTAATTTGAAATTCTTTCGAGGATCAACAAAACTGACGATTTTTTTCTTCTCTATCAACGAAATATGCGATTTTTCGCGTCCGTCCGACAAAATCCACGATTTTTCCGTGCCTGATCGAAAAGACTCGCGATTTTTCCATGCGCAATAGGGGAAATTTGCTATTTTCTACGTAGTCTCCTGGGTAAAGTTTGCGATTTGTCCATATCTGATGAGCGAAACTTACGATTTTTCCGAGCCTCATTGATAAAATTAGCTTTTTTTTTTTCACTTGATCAATGAAATTCGCAATTTTTACGAGCCGATAAACGAAATTTGCGATTCTTAAATGACGAAATTTTATATTTCCCGCGGTGAATTGACAAAATTTACGATTGTTTCCTGCGACATAATCACAAAAATTGCAATTTTCTACAGCTGTAAATTGGTGAAACTCGCGAGCCACAGGTTGTGCATCCCTAGAATAAGTGATGAGTCGCTCGTGTGCATTTTTTTATGCAGGAAGACAAAAGGCAAATCCGGAATGATATGGTCATTTGTTATAATAATGTCGATTTGTGATTGAAAAATATGACAGATTGGGGGAGGTGATATTATTACAACCGCTCCAGGTGTCACCCATCCTAGCTATGCCACTGGTTCTCATCAGCTACTGTAAACTGGAATTTGCTTTCGGCTTCTGGAAAATATTAAAACTATGATATTTTAATTATTTTTTTACCATCTATAATTTTTGTAATACAGTACAAAGCCTCAAATCCAGACATCCAAAATTCAGAATTCTCCAAAATCCGGACGTTTTACTGGAGACCGGCTTGGTGCGCCAATGCCGTTCTTTTCCTTCCCCTGCATGAAGTGCGCTCGATGTCAAAGTGACCGGATATCGTTGTCACCCCCGTCTCTTGTACTTATGGGCTCGAAGTGACAGCTTCTTTTGCTAGAAAGACTCTTTTCTGTTGACATTAATTCACTAAATTGGGCGCTTTAACGATTAATTCGACAATCAATGTTTTTTCTTCAACTCACAAAAAATGTATGTAATAATATATATATATATATATATATATATTTGTTAAAAATAGCTATTAAATCGCAGAAAAATGGACAGTATAAAAATGTATATCCGTTAACATAAAGTGTACAAACTGAAAAAAATAACTAAATAAAAAAGGGAAATAAATAAAAGTATGGTGATAAAAAACCTGTATACATATTTATTCAAAAGAAATTTAAACATTGGAGAATTTTTTTAAACTACTTACGGAAAGAAAATTTTATGAAGAAATAATACTTGTTACCTAACAATGTGACATTTTTTTCCAAGAATATTATTTTTTGTTCAGAAACATATCTTTTAAATATTTGACATAGCATAATTATAAATGGAAACAAATATTTTCTTCAATTTAAAAAAAAATTTCTCATTTACTATGCATTCAGATGCTTCATTCTAAGTTCAGATGTTCATCATCCTAAGCGGTTTTTTAACTGAAACTTCAATCTGTATTTTTTGATAAAATTTGATTTTTACTGATTATATAATTCTTTTACAATCACGCATGTTTTTCTTATGCACATGCTTACAAAAATTAATTATAAGAAGATGAAGAACATTAAATCTCCTTATGAATTCAAAACTGAGAATTGCGTTCTCATTTGAAAAACAAGTAAGAAAAATCATGCGTTAAGCATAGATTATGAAGCACTTTCCAACACTTAATGAAATCTTTAACAAAACTTTGTTATTTAGGGAAATAATAGTGTATAGCCAAATATACCCAAATATGTATTCCAGTACATTAGAACAGCCCTGTATTTCATATGTCAGTTCATATAATGGGAAAATTTAGCTTAGCAAGAAAATACCCAGTAGCTTGAAATTTCTTTTTCAGCAATTCATACTATTAGATGGAAACATACTTGAATATTTTTGTTCAGCCCTGTAGTTTACATTGTACCTTTATTACACGTCAGCATTAGGCTAAAATTTATTGTAAACTAAAACACTTTTAAAACAACTGAAATCACATTCTCATAAATCATCATTCATAGGCGTCTATGTACCGAATTCTTTGCGTGGCCCTGTATATCCCTTTATCTATATTCTGCAAACATTTCTCAATAAATTAAATGCAGCTCAGCGAACAAATGCATAGCTTATTTAAGAACCATGTTTAAATAATTTACGCTCATATTCAGTAACGTTGGTGAGCTCTTTTGGGGAGCCCTGTATATCAACTATAACATTTATACGCACCATATAATGTGCATATATTTAGCGAAATATAAACGCGAATATCATAATTAAAATGCATTTCATCATCAGACACATATACGGTACTTCGGAAAGAATATACTATTTGAAATCTTTTGTATGGCCCTGTAAATGCTATGTACTTCATATTATGCAAAACAGTAGCGTATAATTTATATTAAGCTTCAGTGACATATATCAATTTTATTATACATGAAAAATCTTAATATATTTAAAATATGTCACACACAATTCCCCCTTTTACCATTACCTAATGAAATTCTTTTGTGTGGCCCTGTAAATGAATAATAGCTACATTTTCACCTTATATTTTATAGAATGCATATTTTAATATGTTTGACAGGGTATAACATCTTTAAAATTCCTTTGAAACATTTTTTCCCCATAGGCCGTAATGTAATAGGAAACTTTTGATTCGCCCTGTAGATAAATTAATCATGGTAGAATCTTCATTTTCGATAGGACTTGTGCTAGGGTAAACGTCAATAACGTCCTAAAATTTCATGGCAATCCGAGTATATTAACGATTTTTCCCCATGGGCCGTAATGTAATAGAAAACTTTTGATTCGCCCTGTAGATAAACTAATCATAATGGAAACTTCATTTTCAATAGGGTTCGTGCTAGGGTAAACGTCAATAACGTCCTAAAATTTCATGGCAATCCGAGTACATTAACGATTTTTCCCCATAGGCCGTAATGTAATGGGAAACTTTTGATTCGCCCTGTAGATAAACTAATCATGGTAGAAACTTCATTTTCAATAGGACTTGTGCTAGGGTAAACGTCAATAACGTCCTAAAATTTCATGGCAATCCGAGTATATTAACGATTTTTCCCCATAGGCCGTAATGTAATGGGAAACTTTTGGTTCTCTCTGTAGATAAACTAATCATGGTAGATACTTCATTTTCAATAGGGTTCGTGCTAGGGTAAATCTCAATAATGTATAAAAATTTCATAGCAATCCGAGTATATTTACGGGAGTTAGAGCGCGGACAGACGGCCAGACAAACCGAATGCATAAGCATTTTTCAACTTTGTTGGAAAGTGCTAATAAAATTTCATGGCAATCCGAGTATATTAACGATTTTTCCCCATAGGCCGTAATGTAATGGGAAACTTTTGGTTCTCTCTGTAGATAAACTAATCATGGTAGATACTTCATTTTCAATAGGGTTCGTGCTAGGGTAAATCTCAATAATGTATAAAAATTTCATAGCAATCCGAGTATATTTACGGGAGTTAGAGCGCGGACAGACGGACAAACGGCCAGACAAACCGAAGCAATTTTTAATTAAATAGCGTTTTCCATTTTCAGATAAATAAATTACTTAGAGTTATAAGTCATTCTTGTTAGGTGACAACAATTTTTTCTTCTTTCTCGCACTGCTATATCGAGAATTTGGTTCAAAACTCCAACTTTTACTGTATATTCTGTAAAATCATATGCGTTTACCATGAAATGAAAAAGTCATTTGATTAAATTCTGAATGAGAACACCTTACCTTCTAAGTCAATTCAAAATCATGTTTGTAAGTAACATGCTTTTGCGTTCAAAAATGAGTATATGTAAATTTGTAAATTTCAAGGAAAACTCTTAACAACATCCCTAAATCTTAAAACTTTCAACCACACGATTTTCTAATTTCATATTAACACATTTGCTCCAAACATAATTTTAAGCTTTTAGTGTTATCTATAAATATAAAATATCATTTTCAATAATATATGATCTCCTATAAAAGAAAAATGCGAATTTAATGCATACATCGCATAAAAAACGCAAATTACGCCCATGAATCGCTCAAAAAAGCGAATTACGTCCCAGAATCATGTAAAAAACGCGAATTACGACCATGATTCGTGTAAAAAAACGCAAATTACGTTCCTAAATCGCTTTAAAAATGTGAATTACGTCCATAAATCGCTAAAAAGCGCGAATTTCGTCGACAGATTGCTCAAAAAACGCAAACTACATCCATAAATCGCATAAAAATAGCGAATCACGTCGATAAATCGCGTAAAAAACGCGAATTACGTTCATGAATCGCATAAAAAACACGAATTACATCCATAAATCGCTTAAAAAATGCGAATTTCGTCGACAGATCGCTCAAAAGACGCAAATTAAGTCCATGCATCGCATAAAAATAGCCAATTACGTCTATAAAATCACGTAAAAAACGCGAATTACGTTCATGAATCGCATAAAAAACGCAAATTATGCCCATGAATCGCGCAAAAAAACGCGAATTGCACCCATAAATTGCGTAATAAAAGCAAATTTCATCCATGCCAAAATAATATAATACGCAATTTTGTTAAACATTAATTTGCAGAAAGTTTTTGACTCACTATTATGTGCGCAGAAAGTTTTTGGTTTATACAAGTCTGACTATCACTACTACCTTCTCTGAATCTCGTTGCCATCTCTCATAGATTCTTTAAAATATTGGTCCCACGAGTATCCGAGAGGTTCTGTTCTTAAAGTTGGTAAATGGCAGGTATTTTGTTTGTCTCTATCGCGCCCGTTGGTGTAATCGTTCGGAATTATCTATGGTTTTCTTCGAATCTTGAATAAATATGCGGGTTAAGTAATACTCCCATAGAAAAACCCACACGGAGGACAATCCCCCCCCCTCTCCTCATTTTGGTCCTATATCCCACGTATAGATAATCTGGCCGTCAGAAACATTGTTTCTCTTATTATTAAAAGGGGGTAGGGTGGTGCTTGTGAGAAATGGCATTTTTTTAATTTTAAAGGCCATTTTTCTTATTTTTACAGGCATTTTCTTCATCTTTAAATTCATTTTTTCGATTTTTAAAGCCTTTTATTATTTAAGCATTTTTTTAATGCAAAAAAGAGAAAAGGCACTTTGTTTTAAACAATTTAATTTTTTTAAAGCAAGAAGATTAATAATTTTGATGAGGGGAAATAATGAGAAGAAGGATACTATTTTGTAAACAAAAGGGCAGGTGGGGTACAGCACTCTCCTGAAATTGTTTGGAAAAAACTCTGGTCAAAAACAATACCTTAAAAATATTGATCGAATAGAGCGCGATCTCGACGAACTTTGATTCATGTTTGTTTTTAGAGAGATTTTGTAAGAAATACTACCAATTGCAGTTGTTACCATGGTACGACTTTTGAAAAATTTCTTCATTACTTTTAATTTTATGATCTCAGAAACGCTAAACCACCATCACCTAAAAAAAATATGTTAAATTTTGTCCGCACAATAAAAATCGCAATTAAATACAAATCATCTTCAAACTTACCAAAAATCACGGGGAACCTTCAGTCTTGAAGAGATTTTTGACTAGTTCTAAATTCTACTTTACATATTTAAATAACAGCAGTTTTACCGTCAACAACATTTAATCACTTTCTTTTATTGTAAGATATCAAATTTTAGCCATAATGCAAGGCTTAAAAATCCTCTAACCCCTTTTCATTTAGTTACTTCTAATGCTCAGATAATATTTCAGTCTCGACTTGGATGGACTTGTCGAATCCATGACAAAAACATTGATATAGTTAATACCTCGGCGGGGATTGCAATTAGGCAAAATCGGCCCAAGGGGGGAGGGGGGGATGGAAAATGGAGAGGATCAAAAATTTTAAATACCGTCTTAGCATGGCTCTGATAAAAGTAGCTCTTATAGAAAAATGATTGGAAAAAAATTAATATTTTTCATTATAGCAATTGAAAACAATTTTAAAAAAATCTTACCACGATAATTACTTTAAAAAATGAATATTTCGTCATAATTTTTGTATAACAAAATTTCCATGTGAAAACTGAATATTACGTCGCACTGTAAATATAATAGGTGTCACCAGGTGAATATTTAACGTCATGTGAGCTTGAAAAAACATGAACTATACATAAATAAAAACTTGCTGATGGAAATATTGGTATATTTTAACATTTTGAGGTTCTCTAATTTTTTTCACTATTTTTAAAATCTATTCCATATACGTACGTGTGTGCATGCGTGTATATTAGAATCTTAACAAAAGCTTTAGGCCTCTATAGTGCTCATCCTTCTTGAAGAAACTGGGTTTATCTCTATTCTTGATTTAGTTTTTATTGGTAAAATTAGTATTTAACTTCGAAATCTATCTCCGCCTGTAGGCCGAGCCGGTAGGGTTTTTTTAATCTTTTTAATATATATTTTTCTAATATTCGGAATTTGATACATGGTATGTTTTATAAATGATTCATTTTTTGATTATTATCACACATAAAATAGTCGGTTGTTTCTTGATCAAGACGAATTTTAATTTCAGTGTTAAAGGCACAGGATTCTGTGGCATCCAATAAATAAATAAAAATCCGATTTTTTTTTTTTTTTTTTTTTTTTTTTTTTTTTTTTTTATGGAGGAAAATAATTTTTTTAGACTTCGATTTTTCTTTTATTTTCATGTACATGTAATGAACTTTGAGTGTTGTTACGTTTAAAATTCTTTAACAGTTTTGTTTTATAAGTTAGTAGACTCGTTTCTGCCGCAGAAAAACTAGTTTTGTGGTTATTAAAGTTTTCTTTTTTAAACCGCAGAATATTTTGATTTCAAATACAATTTTTTTAAGAAAAAAAATCGCTTATCATTGCATAATTAATTCTTTTTTTTTTTTTTTTTTTTTTTTTTTTTTACTTACTCATCATACGTAGTATAGGGTAAGTCTTGCAATCGTTTTGAAAATCGAAATTTTTTTTTGACGGATTTACACGTTTTAGATAGTGGAGATTCCGAAAAACATATTTTTAGGGAAAAAAAATTGCCGTCCGTCTGTCTGTCTGTAAACGCTCTATCTCCCGAACAAATTGAGATAGACACTTGAAATTTTGTATGTACTTAGTATGTAAGAATGGGACGACGCCTATTTAATATCGTTAACCTCGATTATCCGGAACTATTTTTTTCGGACTCTCGAAAAATTCGTTCTCATGAAAGGTACATAAAATTTTTCGATTTTTTTTTTATTTTATTTTAAGCAATGGACGTAAAAGGCGATAAAATAACATAAATTTCCCATAAAGAACAAAGTCAATCGGATTATTAGTTGCCGAGATATGTGTAATCCTGTTTTCCACATTCTTCGATTTTTCACGGCCCTGTATTTCATTCAAATTTCAATTGAAAGATATATTTTAATTGGAAATGAGACGTTTAATCCGACGCAGTAAACTGGTGATTAATATGATTATTAATTATGGAGAAATAAAGATGTTTCTTTTACGCAATCCGGTACTACTTGAGTATTTTGGCGTTTTATAATTTGTCGAAATTGGCTCATCAGCAATTCATTAATAGACCATTACTATGTATATTAAAACTATTTAAATATAAGTTTAAACATTGTTTTGGAATTGCGATGCATTCTATAAGTAGTTTACACGTGTTTTTTTTTTTTTTTTTTCCATATTTTATATTATGCATATCCATGATGGGTAAGTATTACGGTGGCCCCCCAACGACTAGTTTAAATTGCTTGCATACTTTTTCCGCTTTTGAAAACCTAATTACGTTATCATTACGATTTCTTGGAATATTTTAGCTGGAGTTTGATTTTTTTTCTTTTTCCCATACTTCGACTATTTAAAATTGCTGTTGAACTCTGATTGCACACATGAGTCACAGAATTTGACCTGTCAATAAATCTGTTCGTATAAGGCGGATTTTTAAGCGAAATCATTTTATCTTTTTGCATCTACAGTAAATACGTCTTCTTTTTTAGGTGCGTTCGTAATTATGTGAACGAGGGGGAACCCGTCGAAATTCGACGAAAGAAAACCTTTGAAAAAGAACTGTTTTATATATCTATAATAATTCTACAAAATTAGTTACAGTAAAAACACATCTTATATTGGTCAGTCTAATTCTCAAGCAAATATTATTTTAAACTAAAATTAACAAAATACTATAAACCTCATTTAAATTATTAAAAGAAATAAAGTCGAAATTCACTAAATTTTTATTACACACATTTGAATTTCAATTTTTTTTTTTTTTTTTTTTTTTTTCGATTTTGAGAGAAAATGGAGTCATTATGTTGCCACAATTACAAAATTGGTACTAAAAATTAGAAAAAAAATTTATTGTATCAAAAATTGAGATACAGCTTTGAAACGAATTGCAATTAAAAGTAATTTTTCTCCAAACGTCGGTGTAAAAATTTAAAATGTACGATGTTTGGAAGAGTAAAATTTGCAGTACCGAAAATTGCAAAACCGAAATTGCATAGAAAAGTGTTGTGCAATTTATTTTATTTATTATTATTAGTATTTTCTTTTTTTTTTTTTTTTTTTTTTTTTTTTTTCAATTTTAAGAGAAAATGGAGGGATTCTGTTGCCACAATTACAAAACTGGTACTGAAAACTGTAAAAAATTAATATCTCAAAAATAAATTGAGATACAGCTTTCAAACAAATTGCATTTAAAAGTACAATTTTTTTTCTATATAACAGTGTAAAGATTTAAAATATGCGATGTTTGAAAGGGTAAAATTTGCAGAAGTGAAAATTGCAAAACCGAAATTGTAGGGGAAAGTGTTGCCATTCGTAAAATGACGTATGCATTACGCACAGATACGTTTGGCCTTTATGATACAGATAGATAGTAACACCTATTGTTTATATTTTACATTGAATATTGAATATGTAGTTAAAGGTTTCTCGAACCTTCAACATACGTCGTATATTTATCCTTATTTCTTCCATTGCTGCGCTATTGGTACTTTTTAATTAAAATCAATTGAAAGAAAAGTAGTAATTTTCATTTTGAAAAATATCTAATTTTTAAGTATTTTACAATATTGTTCTAATTTCATTCAATGCATTTAAAGTTTTAATTTTGTAGATTACTTGAGCCATCGCTTTCTATTTACGGAAATTGCGTTTTTACGGTACACATTTCAATCTTTTTTTGTTGTAGAATTGAAATTTTATTTTCATTCAATTATTTGTCGTCGTAGTCAGGAATGTAGACGGGAAAAAAAAAAAAAAAAAAAAAAAAAAAAAAAACAGAGGTTATATGCTCTAAACAGAGGATATACGCTCAAGGTAGAGGGTATTTCCTAGAGTGTATGATATGTGTATATTATACATAGCTCTTTTGAGTAAAAGAGGATATATTAGTATTATAATTACGGTGTTCGTTAAAAAATGCAGAAAGTATACGGCGTATACTTATATGTGCTTTTATTTTTATTTAGTTAATTTTATTAAATTTGGTTAAAATTTTTTCGAATTGCCGGTGGAGAAAAATGTTGAATTAATGAAACTGACTGAGGTCGAAATGGAATTTAATAACTTAATTTTCTCAGTAGAGAGCGTTGCTACCAAGGCCCCATTGTTGTCGATTAGGGTTTTTTTAAATTCTTAAATCCATCGCTGGATTTCCGAATGGTAATATTTGCTTTTTTTAATCTGACATTAAAGTAAGTTTAGCTGTATTAATCTGCCATTTAATAAGGCAAATATTACTGTTTGGAAGTAATGGTAGATTTCGTAATGAAAATACCGCTTAATTTTGACAACTTTATCAAATTATTCTTAAAAATAGGTGGCAGCACCATCGTAAATAAGGTGTCGAGATTAATTGTGTTAATTTGGTTGTTTTTACTCTCCTTGTCTACGCTTTGTTTGTGTATATCAAGTTAGTAAATTTACCTGCTCTTTAAACCACGTGCCGCTGCGGCTCTTTAATTTTGCTTTCAGTAAGTACTGTTTCCAACTTCTTCCCTTTTTATTTTATTATTTTATATGTGAATTACTATTAGAACTATTTAATTATCGTTAGAATTTGGAGTTTCTGGGGAGGGTGTAGGGGCGAATAGATGTAAAAAGACGTACATTAGCAGGTAAATTTTTGCCGCTTGTGAGATTTTATACATTTCATTATAGGCAGGCTATTTATTATTTTTCTCGATCGTTGAACATGCGTTGTAATGTTTCCGTATTTCTTCAACCTATACTTAATGCAATTAATGATAAGAAAAAATTGTTGTTAATTTAAGATTTTAATTCAGGAAAATACTTAAACGAATAAGTGCTTTTCAGTATGGTTGTAATTGGGCATTTAGACCATTTTGGGTCTTTGTTTTCATTAAATTTACACAGCCAACCGATTCTGTAATTTTGATTTACTTTCTAATTTGTTTTAACCTCATCATTTGAACTATCGCTAAGATACTTACGGAAGTTTTATTTTAACCCTTTCGGGTCCGATTTTTTTTCAATTTTTATAAAAAATTTCTTTTTTGTTAATAACATTAATACTAGCTACCCAAATAGATTATTTAGTTTTTAACGAATATTTCATATCAGGGTTGCCACGCCACCTGGAGGATCTGGAAAACCGGGAAAACACAGGGAATTTTAAAATCCCCTCCCAAAACAGGGAAAATCCAGGAAATTTTTTAAAAATTCTGAAAAATCTGGAAAACACAGGGAATTTTTTTTTCTACTATATCCAAACATATATTTATATATATATTTTTTTTCGGGCTTTTATTTTTAAAGTCGAATATTATCTTATATAAGATAAAAAATAAACCATTGTTGTGCATCAAAGTCATCCTATATTTTATGTGCCCTGTATTTTAATATAAATATTATTTTGAATGCATAAAGTAGCTTTTTCTGTTTTCTTTTCTTTTTTATCTCTGCATTTTTTGTGATATTATGTTCAAGATAATTGATTTTTAAGTAACATTTTTTAAAATTTTATATTCTTTAAATTGTTAGATACAAAGTTTTTAGATATCTTAACATTCATTTACAAATATTTCAAAGTATTTTTTAGCAGAATATTTAAGTATCACTTTACTGTTTTTTTTTAATTATTATTTTTATTTTTATTTTTTTTTTTGAATAATATTTTTTGAATTAATTTTGCTGTTGGTAAGTGCCGTTTTCAAAATCTACCCATTCTTTCCGTTTTTCTTTTTGTAATTATTTATTATTACTTAAACGAATTATTATTAAAATAATTTATTTATCGGTAAAAATTGTTTACTCGGTCTGGACGCTATTATTGTTTCTCTCATCCATATTTTCTTTTAAATATGTTCTTATATTTTTATTAGTTAATTTTATTAGTTTCTCGTTTTAAACTGCTATAATATAATAGGTAAAATATTTTGTATTAATCAAATTGACTTTAGGCAGTGACGGAATTTAGCGATTTAATTTCGCCAACAAAGAGCATTGTACCAGGGTCCTAGTATTGTCAACAGTGTTGATTTCAGGTGATGGCCCAGCGGGGGGGGGGGGGGGGGGGGGCACCATCCCCCCTCCCCCCTGAGCAATGAAATGTTTTCCCCAAAAAATTTGAGTTTTTGAGTTTTCAATGGTCTAAAAGTGCAATCCCCACCCTTGGAGCTGAAGAAGTCCTGCCCGGAGGAAAGTGTTTGAATTCAATACTGATTGTCAATTAGGAGGCTTTTGTTTTTATTATTCGGAAATCTGACACTTAATTTCCGAATGGCAATATATGTCTTATTTAATCTGCTATTAAACAATGCACATATCGCTGTTCGGAAATAGTGGTACATTTCTGAATTTACCTACCCTAGTGTGTGGTCTGCTCTGCTACTTGTCATTTGGACATTTCATCTGCCGCTATTGCCCTTTAATTTTGCTTTTGGTAAGTTTCTTTTTTCCATTGCTACCGATGCGATCCGCTCCGATTTTGTTTTTTAATTACTATTAATTCTATTTACTCAAATGATTTATTATTAGAATAGTTTAATTGTCGATAAAAATTGTGGTTAGGTGTCATATACTCACCACATTGGCGCGATTGCGACAAAATGGCGATTTTATGCCTCATTTGGTAACCCGGCTATTGTTGTTTGTCTATTAATAAACTTGTTACTTTCTTTTTTTAAATGATATAAATTATTTTGTTCTATAATTATTAATTAATTTTATTATTTATTATTACTTCTTTTTTTAAAAAATAATAGAAAACCATTAATATATATATATATATGTAACTAGTATTTGAAAACACAGATTTTACCATATTGGCGTCAGAGAAGAAAAAACTGCTAATGTGGTGCGTATATGACATCTGCGCCAAAATTGTGTATATCGGACCGAACATTAATATTGCTCTCATTTATAATTTCTTTATATTTGAACTTTTAACATGATTAATTAGTTCTCTATTATTATTACTCTAGCTCCATAGTCTCTTATTTTACAAATCTCTTTAATTAGTATTTTATAGTAAGGTTGGTGAAAAAAAAAGAAGCCCATAAGTTTTATTTTCATGTTACAAAAAAAAAAAAAAAAAAAAAAAAAAAAAAAAAAAGCGGTGGGGGTGGGGGGTCGGGGCGGTAAACGACAGTTTGACACAAATGTTTGCATCGAAAATATCTCTTTTTTCTATTTTAAACATATATATGTGGCTTAAAAGGCCATCTCCATCATGAAATTGTACCAAACTCTAAAGTTTTCAATATGAACACAATTTTTTTTTTTTTTTTTTGGGGGGGGGGGGGGGGGGGGGAGGAAGAGAATTTACTTTAGGATACCACACAGTAAAAGTGATTTTGAATCTATAAAGCTTTAAGCTAAGGCTTGTAAATATTGTAACATTTTTATGCATATTCAATATTTTTGATATATTTTCAAAATAGTTAACTCACTGCTGACAAATAGTTTCAAGCACAAAATGTTGGGTTCAATATAGTTTTATTATTATTATTATTGAAGAATTTTAATATAAATGTAAGCTTGTCGTATTTTTTTATTCAGTAGCAAGTAGTCAGTATCAGAAAAAGTTCTTTTCTAAGAAAAATGCTATATATAACTGATAATCTAAAATAGATAGGTTATTTTTGAATGGTTGTCCTGAATTAATTACTTCGCCTAATTATTAGCTCTACTTTTGAAAATAAAAGTTTTAAAATATAAAACTTGGAAAATATATTTGTTGTTTCCTAAAAGGATCAGATCCAGAAACAAAAAATCTATGTGTATAGAATGACATAGTCAATAAATGGGAAATTTCATTTACACTTATTTTAACTGAAAATATCAAAATTATCTTACTTGGTGATATCTTGAAAATAAATATCAAGTTTATGAAAATATCAAAAATCTTGATATTTTAAAAATAAATATTAGATATATATCTATTGATATATATCAACGAACCCTGCTCGTAATGCTACATTCAAATTTTTATTCATTGCAATATGGATGATTTTTCAGCATAACTCAAAAAGTACTTGGTGCGATGAACTGTAATTTTGGATTTGGGAACTTTAAGTTATTAATGTTTTAATCACCAATTTAAAAAAAAAAAACTTTTGCTGAGTTTAATTTCAAAAGTGTTTTGATAAATAAATCAAAATCCAGGCCTAGTACTGAAACAATAAATAAATTTGGATTTCTAATTTTTGTGTAGCTATATATGTCATAATTAAAAAATATTCCTGTTTCAATTTTGCTCCAAATTCTTATAAAAATATATTTTTATTATTATTTCAGTAATATGCTAAAATTTAGTTATCAGCTAAGTTCTCCTTTTTCCTTAATTCGGCGTAATATACTATTTTCCTAAAAATGACTCAATTTTATTATTAAAATAACAATCTCTTATTTTGAAATATTGATCTATTCTATTATTTCATTTGTCCTTTTTAGAATAAAAAATATTTTATCGGAAGCTTTATTTTTAAAGCTTTATTAAAAATCGTTTGCGTAATCCATAATGCCTTGCAATCTTACAAACCTTTTGCCTCTGTTTAATTTTGCGGGCTTCCGCTGGTTGTGAAATAGTTCTGACATGATGCTCCACTTACTACCCAATGGTGTGGTTGGATATGCCTTCTTCTCTCTCTCCCCCCCCCCCCCAGATGCCGTTTATTGGCTGTTCAGCACTTGTGAAGTGCCTTAGCTCGGATGGGACTGTGCTATTACCCGATTTTTGCCATTTAAAACATTGATGCGAACTTAGAAGACAGAATTCGTTTGATTTTCTTCTTGCTAAAAATTAACCGCTGCTAGGAGTAGTAAAAAAAAAAAAAAAAAATGTTTTGATATTTTGCTTACATGATGCGAGTATTCCGTAGTTCATGTGTAGCATGTTGCTCGAGATTGGAATGTTATGTGGAGTGGCTAATAAAATATGCTCATCAGCTTCTTTAGCTGACATTAGTCAATCAATTCTAATATGTCTTTAAAATACCTTTATCCCCTTCTCCTTTGTTCTGAATTTTTCACAATCTTTACCTGTTTTAAAATTTTTGCCAACTATGCTGTTAGGTCAGTATTATTACAATTTCATTAAAAATGCTTCAAGTGTTAGTAATAATAAAAATTCTAGGCATTTAAATATGCACAACAGGCTTAGTTCTGAATACTCTTATATATGAAAATATGGTTGAAATGATGTTATGGTTGTTATGAAAATACTAACAATGGTTAGTATTAGTAATTTTCTGGGTGGTCATTTTTAGTGGCTATTTTTTATCTAAAAATGCTAATTAAATTTTTTTTATTAACATTTCTATTAGTATTATTCTAAAATTAAATAAATGTGTTAATACATATTGAAACTATCAAAAATGGCATCATTTATGGGATGAAAGAAAAGTTTATTCTCTCCTTGTAGAAAAGGTGCCCATAAGGCAGTGGCAGCTCATTCATTGGTGCACATGAGCATGTGAACCCCAAAGGAAATTAAAGAAATCATTTAACAATTAAATAAAACAATTATTTTAAAAAGGTTATTTATTTATTTATTTATTTTTGGTCACCTCCAATATGAGTATCATTCACTCACTTCCCCCCCTTCCCCTGCCATATTTCAGCTACATCCATAACAAATGCTTACTGCAGAAAATTCAGAAGTTTTCAACACCGAGCATGGCCAGTCTTTTCTTGATAGCTTGTGCAAGAGAAGTCCAGGAAGGCACTTTGCTTACGTCCTTCCATTTTCACAATCTCCAGTGTGCAGTAGCGTTGCATTTTTAACGTAACTTTCTTGTATGCTTTGAGTTCTCTTGTAATTTGAATATTGATTCCTAATCTGTTTGTTTCTATTGTTCTTACTTTTATTATTATATGTATATGTAAGAAGTAGTTACAAACAGTTAACATTAAAGCTAAAAAAAATTATATTTTGGAACTGAAGTTACTGGTTACATTTAATTTGTAAAAATTATACTTTAATAACATTCAAATGTAAATTATAAGCAATATTGTGATTCTACATTCTTCTGTAAAGAATAAAGTAGTACCGGTGTACCATCTATGGATGCTTTTTTTTTTTTAGTTGCACATTTTTAAACATGGGAAAACAAAAATCCAGTGATGAATTTAGGGGATGCCAAGAAGGAAACCCATCGGAAAAGTGGAAATGTCCCTTGAAAACTCCCCTACTCTCAAAATCTATTTTGTCTTTTTCGGAACAGCAAAATTTCATCCAGAGAAAGTTGACTTTGAATTCAATATTGTGCAAATGTATTTTAAACTTTGTTGTGTACTTTCTACAAAATTAGACTTTTTTATTGATTCTTTAAATGTAATTAAAGAACTGACATTGCCATTAGATGACTGCCAACAGACTATTTTTTAGTATCTACTTTTTTTTTTCCATCTGGGCTTTTGAGTAGTGTTAATTTTACCCCTTGTTTATTATGTCTATTACCTCAGTACAAAAATTTAAGTTTTGTGTGCTTAATTATTATGTCATTCCAATGCAAACAGTTACTCTCGTTTTAACCTTTTAATATTTATTAATTAATGAAACTATTCTTAATATAAAATTTGTAATCATTTTCTTTCTTTTCTTTTAGCTTATTCATCATTTATTCTGAGATGTATCCTGTCACTGATTGTATCTCTGGATTCAGTTTGGTAAGTTCATAAATATATTTTTTAAACTCTTATGAGTATTTATTTTATTTAGTTCCATCAATAAGGCTTGAAATATCATTAATCAATCCATTTTTAATTACCAACTAATTTATTATGAATTCATTAGAAAACTCAAAACTTTTAGGATTTTTAGAAAACTGAGGTTTTTAAAAGTAGTTGCCTTTGACTTACAGGAGTATCATCATTAGCAATCTGACAACTTGCCTACAGGCGGAGACAGATTTCAAAGTTAAATACTAATTTTACCAATAAAAATTAAATCAAGAGTAGATGTAAATGCAGTTTCTTCACCAACAATGAGCTCTAGAGACTTAAATGTTTTGTGAAAATTCAATTATGCATGCGTGTATACAGAATAGATTTAAAAATAGAAAAAAAAAAAAAAAAAATCAGAGATCCTTAAAAAGTTAAAATAGTCTGATATTTCCATGGGTTTTTATGTTTTAACATTTTTTTTTTTTTTTTTTTTTTTTTTTCAAACCTGCATAAAGTTATATATTCATTGGTGACATATATTACCAATGTGATGTAATGTTCATATTTTTTAAAATTTGTCAAACTTTGTATCTAATTTTAAGTTTTTATGTGGAAATCTTGATCCAGAAAAGTTACATCAAGATATTCTTTTATTCTTTACTTTTTTTTTCTTTTTTTTTTTTTTTTAATTCATCAAACTATTTAATTTTAATTTTCCTCATGGAAACATTACAATAGAAAAGTAATTGTTGTGGTAAGAATTTTATTGTGTTTTTAAAAATTGTTGGTGATTGCTATATCGGAAAATGTTTATTATATATATATGTATATATATAAACTTTTCAGATGGAGTCTACCTAAAAATATTGCAGATGACCACAAATTGTATTACTTATGGGTAAGTGGTGTAAGTCTGCTATATTCCATGCTTAATGTAATATACATCTTTAGTTTTTAGAAATGAAGCAAATTACTTTTTGGTTACCAATTTTGTATTCTAGTTTTCAAAGCATTCAGAGTAATGGGTCCCATACTCTGTTATCATTTGGTCATTTTAAATATGATGCAACTTCTCCTATTTACTGGTTTTAAAGCATATTAATGAATTTATAATTTTAAAGTTTTCTTTTTAATATTCATATGAACATACTTTTGTTGCTAGAAAGGATTTTTATTTATTTATTTATTTGGCAATGCTTTGGAATTGACAATATTAGTTTAAAGATCATCTAAAAATGTGAAATTGTCTCGTGTAAATATATTTTTTTAATTTTAATTGTTTGTCTATTATTATTATTTGGCCATTTTAAGTGGGATGTAATTACTTCTATTTATGGCTTTTAATGCATATTAATGAATTTATTATTTGAAAATTTTCTTTATCTTTCAAGATTCACGGGGAAATATGGTTTTTATGATGTAATTATCAACCTTTTCTTGCTTTTAATTGCGTAATCATTTAATTCTACTTTAAAAAAAAAAAATTTAATTTATGTGTAAATAAAAATTTTATTCAAAAGAAATATTCTTTGCATTGTTTTAAAATAATAACCTTTTCTGGAATATGTAAAAAATATCTCTTGAAATTCTGAAAATTTGAATTTAAAATGAAAAAAAAAAAAAAAAAAACCTTAAAAATTTAGTAAAATTTAAAGAGCAAATGCATGTTTATCCATAGGGGAAAAAATTAATATGCGTATTTTTTGCTCCTGTAAAACTTTATTAATAGAATGATTTTAGCCAACTTTAACATTAAATTTTTCTTAAACTAATTATCCGATTTAAAAATTGTCTGCATCAGCATATTTGTCGAACATATCTATATAATAATACTAATTTCTCTATTTTTGTATGCAGTTGTTTTCTTAATGTATTAACAAAAAACTCCAAGTTATTAAAAAAAAAAAAAAAAAAAAAAAAGAAAGAAAGAAAGAAAACTTATTGTAGCAGTGATAGCATTAGCACTTTTTTTTCTTTAGAATACAGATGTCAAAAAATATTTTCCTTGCAAACTAGTTAGAAATAATTAAATAAATAATATAACTTATCTGTTAACTTTCAATATTATTAAAAATTCATAAATATTAATTTAAGAATTTTTATCATATACCATGTTTTTCTTTTAATATTCCATTTCTGCTGTTCACTGTCTGTGCAAAACTGTAAATTAATATAGCATTTGATTTTTTTTTTTTTTTTAATATATTAGCCAAACTATAAGATTAAATGCCAATATTAAATGTCACATTTACTTGACATTAAACATGCTACATGTGTTTGCTAAAACAGCAAATGATTTTTAATTTGATGTTTTATTTATATTTTTATTAATCTTTTATGGATTTATTTGTATTTTTGTTATTTAAAATAAAAATTATGTCAATTTATATAATTTTGCAAGTAGTTTGGTGATTTATATAATTTTGCAAGTAGTTTGGTGATTTATATAATTTTGCAAGTAGTTTGGTGATTTATATAATTTGTCAAAAGTGGTCAACGGGATCAGCAAATAGCATCTGTCATTTCATAAAGAAGCTTACTACGTATTAAAAAATAATTAAATATACCTTTAAATTTTATTTTGTAATTCCAGTGGATTATTTAAATAGTTTACACATGTTTTATTTCCATATTTTAAACTATGCAAATCCATGATGGACAAGTATTACAGTGGCCCCCACCGACTAGTTTAAATAATGATTTAACATATTAAAGAGTCAGAGGAAACAATTATAGCTCATTAAAAGGATTCTACATTAAGATTTTTTTTTTTTTTTTTTGTGTATATAAATTAACTATCACAGCATATTAAGCTCATTTTTAATGCAAGAAAATTTACAACAGTTTTCAGGTGGTGTTATATGAAGTGCATGTTTTATTTTGGAATCATGATCTTGCCTATTAAACATTTTTTTAAACTTCTTACTCTTTATATTTATTTCTTTATATTTCATATATATATATATATTTAAGTGTATGTATTACTCCAGTAATATGCGAATATTTTACTTTTAGGTTTCAACAGCCAAACGCATTCAAGTCTATGAAATGGACAAATGTCTCTCTATTTTGGGAGCTATGTCCAGCCATCGGGATGTCGTCCGTCCATTCTACTCGACATTTGGAGTAAAGACTGCTGATAAGAAAGAATTTGTGAAGAGGACAAAAAAACCGATGACTCTTCGCATGGTTCAAGTGAGTTTTTAATATTATTATAAAAAAATGTTTTACTATGCATTTTAAACTTATTTCAGTAACCCTACTTCATAAATTTTGACACTTCTCCACTCGGTGGCATGCAAAGAAGAAACTGCGTCTGGGTTAAAGATTCAGTTTGGCATTCCCTCCCATTGAAATCTGTAACTTGTGTCACAACAAAATGTAAAAGTGTAGAAACACAAATAAATTTTATTATATACCTATTTCACATTTATTGTAGAACTTTAAAAGGTTTAATTTTAACAACTAAATAATGCAAGATAAAATTGCATCTATATTTTGGCAAAGAGGATTTGGCAAAAATGTATACACATCATATACACATCACAGTATCAACCTCTTTTGTATTCTAAGATTGAAGCAACATGCTATTTTAAGAATATATGTTATGTTTCTGTCGCAAAAAATTTAAAATATGTATGTACATATTTTTTATTTATTCTTATTTCAAAAAAGAAGAAACAAGCGAGGTTGCTCGTTACCACCCACTCAATTTCTGCACCCAGGGTGACCGTCCCTTTGACCCCTTCTTCGCATGGCCCTGTCTCCATTATTTATCAAAATAAAATGCTTAGCAGACCATTAAACAAATAAAATAATGTTGCCATTAGAATTTTTTAAAAATACAAGAAATTTGCAGAATCCCTACTCACTAAAATGCCGATTATCAGTAATTTTAAACAACAACTTTTACATTATTTTTCTTAATCACCCTTTTCAGCTGATGAATGTTTTTGACATCAGTTGAAACTGATTAATTCTATGAAACTAAGTATCACAATATTTTTTTTCAATGTCTTTTCTATTTTAATATCATGGTTTTTCCGTTAAAGACATAATTGTTATTTTAATTAATGAAATAACTAATAAATCAGTAAAACATCTAACTGTATTAATTTAAAAATATCTAACATTGTAGGTTTGTGTGGAAACAAAAATTAAACTAGAAGAAATATGTTTTTTAAATTTTTAGAATTTTCAATGTTTTTTTTTTAAATATATTTTTTATTTTATTTCTTTTAATCTATAATGAAAATTGCTTCTTATTATTCTCAAATAGTATGTTTTCTGATGCCACAAGAAATTGTAAGAGGATATATTCTGCAGTTTTTTTAGAAAAGTGTACCGAACAGATATATTGTTTAAAAAAATATGTAAAAAGTTAACTATTTCTTGAAAGCTAATTTATATATAAAATTAATTTCTTTTTATATATGTTGTGGCCAATACCCGAAGCCTGGCCAACTCTAGAACTGGCCAAAACCCGAAATACATGAAATGAATAGCATATTTCGGGTTTTGGCCGGCCAATTCGCGAACTGGCCGGGAAGCCTTGGCCAACACCCGAGTTATAATGCATAGGTATCATTTATTTTGTAATTACGATAATGTGACATTAAAATACACAGTAAAAAAAATTCCCATTGCTTATATTGAAACGGAATATTTTTGTGTACCCAACTAAATTAACCAAAAATTGTACACAATTCCCTTTCAATGTCGAAATTAATTGATAAATCGAATAAGATTACAATTACAAGTTAACTGGAACCTTTACTCGAGTTAGAGCACGGACAGGCTGAAGGCTAGACTATTTGAATTCATAGACACTTTCAACTATGTTAGAAATGATTAAGCCGAGTGCCTATATCTATTTCGCGAATTGGCCGGCCAATTCTAGAACTGGCGAGTCATTTTTTAATGTTGCTGGCCAATTCGGGAATTGGCCGGTCAGTTCTAGAATTGGCCAATCTCGAGTTTTGGCCACAACATATATATATAAACTATAATGTGTATATTTACTGTAAAAAATAAATCAAAATTTATACATTAGACTCCTTCAAAACCTCAACCCCAAAATCTGCACATAATTTACGGTTGTAAACAATGAAACATTCAGTCTAAATATAGGGACAAAATTTGACTCATTTTATTTTATATCAATTTCATAGATATTTTAATTAGTAATTTTTGTTAATATGACTGAATTCATGTTTTTTATGAACAAAGAATAAATATATTTCTTAATATATTCAAAATATTGCTGATATCATTGATAATCACTGATATTGTGTATGATTGCTGATATAATGTAATAATCAAGCTTTTTCGATTGTTAAGTCTGACTAAGCCTGAATTAAAACTTCCTTATTTTGTAATTTTCATGAGAATTAGCAGTGTACCTTTGTGAAGCAAGTTTTATTGAGTAATTTAGGAAAAATATGTTTCATCTTTATAATGAACTTTGATTCATACATTACTGATTAGTAACTTTACCTTTCATCTTAATATTTTATTCACTTTTAAAAATTATCTCAATTTTATCATTGTAGTTTATTTCTTATTTTAATGTTTTATTGTATTGTAAGCATTCATTATAGTTTCTATTGCATTATTAATTACACAACTTTTGGTCCCAAGCTGTGCGGATTTGAGGAGAGTCTGCTGTAATAATATTAATTTCTAGCTCTATTTCTAAGTAAAATACATTATATTAAATATATTTGCAAAAACTGCTCCATTTTACTAGTTGTGATGTTTCATGTGCCCTTAAGAAAGTCTACTATCCTAAAATTTGTGCATCATTGAGGGTGTAAACAGTGAAACTTTCAATTAAAATGTAGGGGGAAAATCAAACTTTTTTTAAAAAATATAATTTTATGCCTATTTTAATATATCATTCTGGGGTACTACTTGATTTTCCCGTCAACTAATTTTGACAAATTATGCAAATTCACATGCTTCTTTAAAAAAAAAAAAAAAAAAAAAAAAAAAAAAAAGAACGAAATTAGTGAAACATTATAAAAATACTAATAATAATAAGTCATATTAAAAATCTTTGGTGACTAATGAACATGTGTATCATGTTTAATGTGAAATAAAAGTGACATTAAACCACTATTATTGCCATTTAATCTTATAGTTTTTTGGTTGCCAGGATATATTAAATAGTAGTACCAATTCTGGTTAATATGAGAAAATTGGTGTCTCGTGAAGGAAGTATATATTTATTTCTGGAAATATTTAACACAGCAACAGATAGAGCAAATGCATAGCTTATGTTTACTTAGCTAATATTCAATCTAATATTATTATGCAAGTATTACTGTTTTATTATGTATGGCTCCTTCAGCGCTAAACACAATTACATATTCATTTCTATTGCATTTTTGTATTGTATTTATTTTTATATAGTATGTTTGGTTATAAGTAAAAGGTGTCTTGGAAGTGGGGAGAAATGGCTGGATGTATTTTCTATTTACACATTTTCATATGCTAAACACTGTAATGTATTGTTTTAATTTTAATTATTTAGTTAAACTGGTTTTTTTTCCCCTTTTTAGTCAAAAGTTATTCTTGGACATTACCACAGTGTTGAAGAATTTGCCGCAGATGTTAGGCTGATTATCTCGAATGCATATAGATTTCTTCCTAAGAAATCATACCGAGTGAAACTGATACAGAAATTTTCCGTAAGTTAACAATTTTTTTTTATTTGTTGACTATATCTTGAAACATTTCAGTGTTTGATGTTATTTCTAACTTTTTATGCAACTTTCAGGGCTGTAGCTAACAGAGGTTCACCCCCTCCCCCTGAAACATTTTGAGCCTCCCGTGTAAAAAATTCCAAGATCACTAAATGAATTTAAGTTCCAAAAATCGAAATGAAGTTCTGTTCAAAAATCTAATTTCGTTTTGAGACCCTTTCACAGTTTTGAAGAAATACTAAATTGTAAGTAAAATAAGTGTTTCAACACTCTCATTCTATTTGAACATATGCAGCTAAACCAATGTTTAATTTTGCTCTCGTTATACACTCAAAATTTTCATCATCCTATTCTTTTCCCAGCATAAATTGAAGTTATTACAACAGTTTAATTAAGAAACATAGTACCTACTGTGAATATGCACTAATTTATATTTTTGCCTCAGAGAGACCAAAAGAAAATATGACCCTATTATTCACTTCTAGCTACAGCTCTGGCAACTTTATGATTCAAATAGTAAGATAGCAATTTTGAATGATTATCCAATATTCAATATATAGTTAAACTAAATAATGTGTATCAAGATGACTTATTAATTCTTTATTTCAAAAGTATAGGGTTATAGCACCCCTTAACGCGCAGTGTTGCCGGGTCGGCAACACCTAAAGTTCCCCCCGTTTAGAGACCCAAGAACTCCGTGAATATTTCAAAAATTACTCTAATGGCCAATTTAAATCTTTCTTATGAGTTCTAGATGGCCGCACTACAGAGATCAAACTCTGTTGTTTTTAAATAATAGGTAAAATGTTTTACTGTAATATGCACTTCACAGCAATGCTCTTCTCTCTGCGCTTATCAATGCTTTACTTATGGGAGGTTACCACTTCGGCAACAGCTGTATAATTAAAATGGTTAGTGCAATCTTTACAAAACAATACCTGTGTACTCCTATAAGCCTAAATAGATTGCCTAATTTTTTTTTCTTTAAATTCCAACTTTAAAGAGTAGTGTGCCGGAAAGGGTTAACCATAACAGTTTTGGTGAACAAAAGAACATTGCTGTTTAAAACATCTATGTTTTAAATTATTGTTTAAAATCTTAATTTTCAAAAACATTTTACATTAATAAAATCTTAACCTTCTCAGTCCTGATGTTGCCACAAGGAGACACTAAATAATACCTTTTAAATTAATTTAAATGCTTCTAGAATTAGATTAATTTTAAGCACGATTATTCAATCGGTAAATTAATTATAACAGATGTAAATTTTTCCTTTTTGGATGAAAAAAGTTCAAACCAGGGATGTATTGGCTGAAGCCGCCTATTCTCTAACCAACTGAGCCATCCCGGACACGAACACTGGAGGACTATTTCACCCAATTAACCTCAATGATCACTTTATCTGGTCTGATACTCTGGATCAGCTCAACAGAATAAATCAAAGATTCGAATCCTGGCCCAGATTTTTTTCACCCAAAAATGAAAAATGGAAAATTTACATCTGCTTCTAGAATTGTTAAAAATTACCTCTAGACCTTTTTATTAAATATGTGCATATCATAAGAATCAATATATACGCTGATGCATTTCTGGAGATATTGTATAGCAATTTTAAATTGGTTTTTGTGGTCCCTTATAATATTTGTCTCAGGACTGAAGAGATTAAAATTTGTGATCCCTTCATACAGGAGTCACAAATCTGCACCAGTTGTTCGCCAACCTGAGCAAAATGAAAATATCTGCTACAAATGAATTATTTTGACTGTTTCTGCGCTAAAACGGTCATTTTGTTTATTTTCTATTGCACGCAAATATCATAGCGTCTATCTTTTAACATTTAAAAGGGATTCTTTTCCAAAAAATTAAAGCAATCATTTCCGAAAATTAAAAAAAAAAATCAGTCATAAATATGAAAATTGGTTATAAAATGTATAGCAAATTTTGACAAATAGTCGTCAGAAAAAAAATTCATAAATGAGTTGCAGAAAAAACAAATTCATCACAGAGAAAACTTCAAATTTCGCCGAAAGATCTCGAAAAAAATGGCAGATTGCTTCCAAAAAAAAATTAGACAGATTTCGTCAAAAGATCTAAAAGAAAAGAAATATTTTGTTAAAAGATTGTGAAAAAAATTGGCATATTTCGTCGAAAGATCATGAAAAAACAGAAAAATTCGCCAAAAGGCTGTGAAAAATGCTAGATTTTATCAGAGGGGCATGAAAAAAAAATGTTATTGCTGGGAGTAACAATGTATTAATAATTATTCAAATTTATGGTATTTTTCAGTTAGCCAGCGACAATGTAATATATACGATATATATATATATATATATATATATATATATATATATATATATATGTATGTATATACAGGGTATCCGAAAAGTCTGGAAACGGCCGAATAATTCGAGAAATAAATATGAGATTGAAAAACGTAAGTATACGTGTTAAATATTTTAAAATAAGCTTCTCAGTGATACCAAATTTGACCTTCGCAACCGACCCCCTGGGGGTCAGAAGGGGTCCAACTTTGAAATCTTAAATTATAACCCCCATTTTTTATTGCAGATTCGGATTCTACGGACAAAAATAAGTAACTTTTGTATTTGATGTTTATTTCAAATCCTCGTTTATCACGGTGTATTCGAGCATATTAAATCGATACATATTTCGGCTTTTCCAACAGGATTTTCCCTAATCGAAACTGATTGGGCAGAATTTTTGACGTCAAATTCCCCGTCTTTTGCAGAAATAGCGTTTCCTGAAAATCACCCGTGGCGATTATTTCAATAGTGCTACACTGTTAAAAATCTGACCCATTTGCTGCAGCGTCACTCCACAGCTATTTTAGAATATCTCTTTTGTGACCAATGAGAGTGCTCCATAACACAGTAAAGTAATCGTTTTCTATAAAAGTGGTGGAGTGACGATGCAGCAAAAGTGTCAATTTTTTACAGTGTACTTTACTATGTTATGGAACATTCTCATTGGTCATGAAACAGATATTCAATAAAAGCTGTGGAGTGACGCTACAGCAAATGGGTCAAATTTTTAACTGTGTGTTGTACTATCGAAATAATCGGCACCGGTGATTTTCAGGAAACGCTATTCTTGCAAAAGACGAGGAATTTGATGTCATAAATTCTCCCCAATTAGTTTCGATTAGGAAAATCCCGTTGGAAAAGCCGAAAAATGTATCGATTTAATATGCTCGAATACACCGTGATAAATATATAGTTTATATCCACTATCTATACATGTAAATATTGGCCCCTGGCTAACTGAAAAGTACCAAATTCATTTACTGCATGTACTTTTTATCGCTTAATCACTTAATAAATATATTTGTACATTCCACTTGGTTCTTTCCATTAAAAAAAACCCTAAGCATCTTTTATGCATTTGAAAAAGTCTTAACTTTGTGATTTTGTTATTGCAAAGGTTTTGCAGAACTTAACTGTTGCGAATGTTAAGAGATTACTGTATTTGAGTTTTGTTGATGAGAAACATTAATTTACTAATTCTTTTTTTTTTTTTTTTATCACATTTTTTATAAAATTATAATTTTTTGAAGTATTTAATTTTTTGTAGGATTAAAAGACACATGAATGTAAGAAAAATAATAAGTACATCAAAGTTATAAATATGGTTTTTTTTTTTCAGTTAGATTTAGGATTATGATATAGAGGGTTGATATTTTCATGATTCCACATCTGTCTGTGATTTTTATGAATATTTAATATGTAAATTAATTTAAACTGTCAATAGCTGTATATTTTGAAAATATTTAACTAACAAAATATGTATATCAGTAATAATTAATAATGTCTTTTTCTTCTTCTTCCTTATAGCATATATTTGAGGTAGCCTATGCTAAATTTGGAGTTGAACCTGTGCCTTACTTAGATTATTATGTGCCTCAGGATTTCATGGTAAATACACTTACTTATTTATTTCAACAGTGCATTATACAAAGTTCAAATCATCAGAAAATTCCTTTTTGTCCAAAACAAAAGTTATAATGAAAATTCCTTTTTGGCAAATATGCTATAAAAAATTATTCCAGACTCAAATTCAACTAAAACTATCTGTATTCAGAAAATCTTGTTTCTTTCGTCTGGAATTTTCAACATCACACAACATTTAAGCTTGCTGATTTGAGCTGTATTGGTTTAAATGAGGGGCTATTTATTGCTATGAATTTGATTGTCTATAATTACTTAAGATGTCAGTGCTAAATATAAAGCATGAAATGCATATTGGACTAAACTTTGAAGATGCTTTTCACATGCTCTCTGCTCACAAACACCCTGAAAAAACTGCAATTCAATGAAAATCACACAATCTTATAAAATACAATCATAATAAAAATCATTAAACGCTTTAGTCTTTGAAATAGTCTAAAATAAAATGCGTAATTAATAACTTTATAGTTTTTCAAAAATATGCATTAAAATATTTAATTGCTATAAAGGATGTTAAATACTAATAAAAACATTAAAAGATCTTAATAATTTTTACATGTTTCGATTGAATTTACTCAATCATCATCAGAAAAAGAAAATACAAATAAACACAAAGATGGAAAAATATTTTAATTTAATAATTAATAAATTTTTCCATCTTTGTGTTTATTTGTATTTTCTTTTTCTGGTGATGATTGAGTAAATTCAATCGAAACATGTAAAAATTATTAAGATCTTTTAATGTTTTTATTAGTATTTAACGTCCTTTATAGCAATTAAATATTTTAATGCATATTTTTGAAATGTTAATGGACGTATATGAAAACTTCTATTTATAATTAATGTTTATAGTTTTTGTTTATGTACTGTTATTTATCTATTTGTTTTATTTTATTTTTATTTATTTATTTATTTATTTTTGTGTGTGTGTGAGTGGATTTGGATTATAATTTTATGTTTTATTATGCTTATTATTAACTATTAAATATATTAAATTTTGGTTAAATGCAGAGTAAGTTTGGTTTATAATTAAGGAAAAGGGTAAACTGCAATTCAATGAAAATCACACAATCTTATAAAAAATAATCATAATAAAAATCATTAAACGCTTTGCTCGTTGAAATAGTCTAAAATAAAATGCGTAATTAATAAATTTATAGTTTTTGTTTATGTACTGTTATTTATCTATTTGTTTTATTTTATTTTATTATTTTTATTTATTTATTTTTATTTATTTTTATTTTATTTTTTTTTGTGTGTGTGTGAGTGGATTTGGATTGTAATTTTATATTTTATTATGCTTATTATTAAATTTTAAATTTATTAAATTTTGGTTAAATGCAAAGTAAGTTTGGTTTATAATTAAGGAAAAGGGTATCATTCAAAGGATTACAGAAACTTTGTAAAAAAATTAAATAATTTTATCTTTCGGACCATTGATAATGCCTGCAGACCAGGAAATTCCCATGCTTACTCATTAGAATTTTTCTCCTGAAATCTGACCCACATGTAAGCTGATCCCTCTTTTCAAAAGACAATTATAGGTCAAAAATTTAGTATTTACGTATTAACGCCACCACAGTTACCTTTTGGATTCCTCGTTGCCTTGTTTTTTTGTTGATTTTTTGACACCATTTTTTAGTGTTATGGCGCTTTTTATTGTATTTTTTTTGCTCATTTTTGAATGCCATTATTTTTGTGCACGTGCGAACAACAAGATTGCTCTTAGTTCTGCTGCAGTGGCGTTAAGACATGAGTACCAAAAAATTTTTTTGATTTATGCACGAGTATAAACAATATGTTTATTAAAATAACATGTACATTTAAATAACTGTTCTGATCAAAATTGGATTTACAAAGTTGTATTAACGTGCATTTATTTTTTCTTTTTAGTCATTTGCTGAAGAACCAGTTGCTCACAAGGATCCAATTGAAGTGAAGGTATGCATATATCTTTCTTTTTTCTAATTTAAGTCATTGATTCTTAAAAAAATTGCTTTTATATTTTATCATTTTCTCTTCTTAATTGAGAGGAAGATTCTTAAAATGATTTTATGGGTCTAAATTGATTTATAAATTTTGTTTTAAGTCTTAGCAATAATGATATAGAAGTTTTATTGTAAAATTGTTTTTGATTTTTGCCAAAAGGCTTTTTTTTAATTTTTGTTCTTGAAATTCAACTCTGAGAATATAATTTCCAATGGAATAATAATAATAATAATAATCATAGAACATTTCATTACATGAATTACATTTTGCATTCCGTTAGCTTTTTACTTGGAAAAAAAAATCCTAATTTTACCTTCCCCCCCTCTATCTACTATGACCAAAATTTTTTATTCTCCTTTTGTCTCACTTTAGTACACAAGTTATGTGAGCTTTTTTGTAAAAAAAAAAAAAAAAAAAAAAAAAAAAAAAAAAACCTGACTTGTTTGTTATTTTACCGTGATAATAAAGAAACAATCTATCTTGAAACTGCATTCTATTGAAGTTTCTATTCCTATCTTTGTCTCTCCTGCATACAACATTTAATGAAATTTTTAATTATTTTGTTTCTTCATAATTGTGTGCTTTATTTTTTACTGTTTACTAACAATAAATAATCATATGAGGTACCACACCTTTCTTAACTTAACACAAAATCTCTATTTTTTCTTTTCTTTTTCTTTTTTTTTGTAAATATTAATTTTTTAAATTGATTTTTCATTCCTCTCTTCAGTCATCTAAATATTTTTTCTTGTTTTAGGTCATTTCTACATTTTTTTCTATTATTTCTTTTTTAGTTAGATTAGTTTTATTTAGACTATTTTTATTAAAATAATAGTGTATCTCTTTATTATTTGTAATTTATGTGTACATTACACTTTTTTTAAAAATTTATGTCTGATATATACTAAGTTTAAAGATTGCGTAAAGGACATTGTTATTCCTCAGCTTTTTCTTTCTTTCAGCATGAAACATTTTTTTCTAATTTCCAATAGAGGCTTATGTGTTTTTCATGAAATTTGCATCAGTCTGCTGTTCTTGTAAAAGCATACATTAATTATATTATGTTTAAGCATTCATTACCGTAATATAGTGATTGATATGTGTTACACTGTGCTTTGCTTACCAGAAAAATTATGGTATGCCTGCTGAAAGGTTAAAAAAAAAAAAAAAATTCAAAGATTTAGTTGTATATGAGGATGTGAGTTTCAAAATTCTCTTTATCCAAAATTTAAGAAAAAAATAGTGTTTTCTCATTCACCCTATTATATTGATAAACCTGCACCAAAAAAATACAATAGTATGGGGGGGGGGAAGAAAAAACCTGATTTTATTCTGTATTTCTGCCACTGTAAAATCTTGGCGTATGATAAAAACCAATGAACATAGTTAAAGTTATTTAGGATTTCCCAGAATTTAATCTTTTGGATAATGTATGTTATGAAACTCTCATCCTCATATGTATTTATGCCTTGTTCTTTTTTGTATTTCCATATTTATTGTACATTTGTATGCATTTTGATTTTTGTATTACATTTAATGCATGTGTCTTATATATTTTACTTATTTTTAGTACTGTACTACATGTGTGGATTTTGTTCTGGAGCTACACATGATATCGATAAAAGGTTACATCACACCTTACTTTAAGTAAAATCTGTCAATAAGGCAGGTTTTGCTTAAGGCAAGTTCCTTTTTTTTCTTTCATATCATTCTATCTTTATTTTATAATATTTTAATTTTATTTATGACATAGATTGCTTAAGTGTCGTTATTTTTTCAGCCGGTGGTTACTCCAGTATATGAAGACATATCTGACGATGAAACCAGTACAGCAGCATCTTTGACTCCAATTGACGATGAAACTAGTACAGTAGCATCTTTGACTCCAATCTCTGGATACTTCGAAGACAAGCCAGCATCTGTGGCCTTGAGATCAATTTCATTTGCTGACATGGACGACGAATCCATATGGGATGTATAGAAAGTATGTATGAGATGTGTAAGTGGTAAGTATATGTTTATTTTTCAGGGTTTACACATGAAAAAATTCCAAGGAGTACTTAGAACTCCTTAAATAATTATAATACTCCTAGAATGCCCTTATTTAACTTATTGTACAACAAGATCATTGATTTAATTGAAGTATACCTTCAAGATTAGAATATAAAGATTTGTTTCTTACATGATGAATAATCATCTCGAGTAAGCATGCAACTAAGTTAAACATGATAGTGCAGAGCTCATACTCATCAGGGGATTATCGGATTCATGGGTAGTCAGTCAGGAGATAAATTCTGGTCATAGAATTCGGAAAAATCTCAGGAGATGGTGCAAAAAAATGCCCAAACCCCTTGGAAAACCTGACAAAAAACCAACGGCTCTGTGAAATTGAGGGCAGTTGCTGCTATTTACAAGCTTTTTGATGTTATAAGGAAATGAAACTGAGACATTCTTTCTAACATTCTGAAGTATAGAATTGGAAATTTTCCAGTTCTTACAGGTTAAATATAATATAGGTTATATTTAATTGTGTCATTATTTTTTTCAGCCAGCACTTATTTCAGTTTATGAGGGTATAACCAACGATTAAACATGTGTTTAATGTGCATTCCTTCTAATGTCTGGCGGCATCCATTCAGTCACTAGACACAAGCTTCTGACATCGTGAGGTTTTGAAAACTGTTCAAGAGGAACTTAGGTAAAATCGAGGACATTTTAAAATTGATATTGGCACTCATAGCTTTCACATTATTCTTAAGATCTTTCAAAGAGATAATAAAATCATAAAATGGAAATTATTTTTTTGCAGCTAGCTACCAAGTTTTTAAGGAGAACCTCATAAGGGATACAGATTTCTTTGTTTTGCAAAAATTTATGTATATGTGACCACTGGTCATTACATAAAATAGTTTTGTGGCAATTTTATATTCAAATTTATGAAATTTTTAGCCAATATATTGTGATGATTGCATAGTTTTAATATTAACTATTGGATTTTAACTGAATGAAAACTTTTTTTACTCTCCAAATGGGATATTAAAAATTAGGGTAGATGCACAAGTTGTTTGGCATACATAAAAATATGCAATGAGTTCTTTAAAATTTTTTGAACACCTTTGAATTTTTCTAGACTCCTTGGATTTTTTCTTAAATCTGTGTCACCCTGATTTTCCTACATAATTTAAATATTGGCATAGGATTAGATCAGCCATTTCAAAAAATTGTGTATGTTTAAATAAAAAAAATTAATTTACTATAATTTCTTAATTATTTAAGATTTCTCTTTCTGCAATTGAAATGCTTTCCGAGGATTGGACAAACAGTTCAAATAAACTGTGCATTTGTTGACAAATTTAATATAGTAATGACTTTATTATTATTATGTTAAGTTTCTTTATCTTTAAATCTTGTGGACAAACTATTTAAGTAAAATGTGCATTTGTAAACAGCTAATTTAATATAATAGTGGTCATATATAATTAATCAAGTTTCATTATTTAAATCTTTAATTAGGAGTGGACAAACAGTTTGAATATACTGTGCTTATGTGTAAATAACTAATCTAATTGTGAATTTATTATTTAAATCAAGTTTCTTTCTTTCTTTCTTTTCTTTTTTCTTTTTTTTTTTTTTTTTTTTTTTTCGTTTAAATTTTTGCTAAACTAACTTTTTTAAACTAACAAATTTAATATTTTTTTCCTTATTTAAAACATATTTTAAATATTTACTGAAGATATTTTATGAGGATCAATCGTATCAGTGTATTTTTCTGTAGTTTAAATGTTTACTAAGATTAAACAATTAGTTTAAATAAACTGTGCATATGTAAGTAACAAATTAAAGATAGTGGTAATTTCATTAATTATATCATTTTTTTTTTGTATTATTTAAATGTTTACTTGATATTAGATAAATATTTTCAATAATCTGTACATTTCATAAATGATATCATGTTTTAATCAATGCAAGTAAAACTTAATATTTAAGCAGTAAGAATAAAATTAAAATATTAGTAGTTGATCATATTTTTAGAAAACCTAAATTGTAATGCTTTTCACATATTATGTGCTAAAAAAATAATTTTAGCTATAAAGAAAAAACAAATGCAAGTATTGAAAAGGGCGATAAAAAAAAAATGTACAATTAAATCAGCTTCCAATTGTTAATTAATTCAAACAAATAAAAAAATATACAGAGTTACTATTTGCCAAATTCTACAATACACTAAGTCTTTAGCCCCAAAAGATATAACAGAATGACTAAATATAATTAATTGGTGTTTACTCATTTTTACTATTTCACACAGTTTGATATAGTATAGAGAAACACATGCAGGACATTTAAATTGCGATTTTTAAAAAAGGGCTGGAGGGGGGGGGGGCTATGAAGAGTAATCATTTTCAGATTTATTTTTTAACAGAGATAAAATATTTTATCATGATCAAGTACTTAAAACTTGCCAATTTATTGTAATTTGTAAAAGATATATAACATAACATTCTTTAAGAACTTATTTTTTTATGTTTAGTTTATTATCTTTTAATATTAAATGTAGCATAGTTTAAATAAGATTTTTTATCAACTAATTGTAGCTGTTTTCATTTTGCTTGCAGTTTGTCCGTGAATGTATCGAGATACAATAAAAGGGTTAAGGCGAACATGCTCCTTAAGTACACTTTCAACTGTTGTAGTCAATGTTGATTTTTGCGATAGCACAAAATATCTTTTATTAAAGTTTTTGACTACATTCTTGAAAAATAATTGAAAGATATTTAATGATTTAAGTTGAAAACTACTCATTTATAGTTGAATTGCATGATTTCAGTTGCATAACATTTGTTACAATATGAGATATTAAATAGAAAAGTTATTTTTGTGAGTTTCATTTTAGATAGTTTCATGGGAGCGGGTGCACCCTTTTTCTGTCCTTTGATTTTTAAAATAGCACTCTCCTAGCCCCTCATCTAAAAATTAGCACTTATTTTGTTTTATTAAGAAAAGAAAAAAAATGTTTTGCATAGAAAAAATTTCTTTATTGTTGGAAAAGATTTTAAGCGAAGAATGTTATCTCTTCAAGCAAATTCTTAAAAGAATTTTCTATATTGATATTTAAAACACATATGATAAAATAATCAAACAATTCTTATCTATCTAGATTAGTTCCTTTTACATTTTCTGATTGTGTGTTACAGTCAATAATGGCAGAAATCATCCTTTTTAACGAAATTTTAATCCTCTGTTCTGTAACAGTTTCGATGGTAAAAAACAATAGCAAAAAAATATGGGATTAAACAGGTTTGAATTGATAGACGTGTCAAAGCATGTGGTTTTGTTGAGGCTTAATGTAGCAGATATTAGGGTTACATTTTTGGCGTCATCCCAAGACATTGTACTTCCACTCTATTAATTTCTTTTTACTGTATGGGCTGTAAAACTGAAGCAATTATATGTTTTAAGAACTAAAATATAAATTAAAAGTAATATAATTGTTGAAAAATATGCTTTCATTATTAAATTAATATAGTTATATTAATGAAATTAAGATTTTCCACTGAGAAAATGATTTGAAAATCTTAAATGGATAGCTTAACAAATGCTTTCTTTTTCTATCACCATCTTTAAAAGAAGAAATATGGCAAAAATTTTAATTTAAAAAATCAGTTCACTATTTCATAATCAGACCCTAAGACATTATCATATTGAAATGGAAAATTTTTGGAGCAACATGAATTGCTTTCATGAAATTAACCACTTAATTGTCGCTCTCAAGACATTCACGGGCTGCAAACTTATTTATGTCTGTATTTATACTTTTTATTATTGCATAACTGATCTTTAATTTTTAATGCATTATTGCGATAATGGATTATTGTGAATTTTATTTTAATCAATAATAACATTAAATTGAAAAATAACTATTATTTTTTGCCAAAAAATTGATTTTTATTTCAAAAAGGTTATCAGGATCTTTTATGTAAAAGTTTCTAAAGGTTAAATTTTTGAGTGAAATGATAATCTATATTAGAGGTTGTATTCAGATTGCTCCAATTTCTCCAAAGATAGAATAAAATATTTTTTATTTAAAAAAGAAAAAAAAACTGTATTTGAATATTTATGAGTTTATATATGTTATTTTTATTCAAAAAAGATTAAATTGATATTAGAGATATAATTGTTGACTACTTTTCCTTAATTGTATTAATATATATGTGTATATATATATTTTTTTTTGTTTTGGGCTTGTGATAAGTTTTGGGTTGATTTTAAGTAGACTTTTTGGGGTTTGGATTAGCATTGGGTATAATGTCTAACTTTACTCATGCTGTTCTCTAATCTAGATCAGCAGTTTTTACTTTCCTTATTCCTTGCTAAGACTTCTTATACATAAATACCTAACTTTTTATAAATCTGGCTCTGTCCATAGTTTTATGCAAAATTATTTGTCTTTATTATTTAGTATTCTTGTTTATGAAATGTTAGTAGAAGTTTAAGTATACCTTGATACCCTATATTTATATGAAAAGTGTGTGTTATAAATAGGATTTGTATGTATTTTAGAAAACTTTGTCTAATATCTTGGTGGTGGTTGGAGGCAGGAGGGTGGGCCAATTGCCGCCAATAATCATTATCCCAGCAGTCTCTTCCTTATTCCATGGAGATCTAATTGTACACTGAAGTAGGTAACCCACTGACAAATTGTAAAAGAAATATTAATGAAGTAAAAGTCCTCAAAGCTGAGGCTAATGAGAATAAGCTAAGATATTAAAAAAATATTGTATATGTGTTGAGTATATAACACTGGGAGATTTCCATCTTTCATATATAAAACTGAAAAATGTTGAAGTAAGGTAAATTTTAAGGTATTTTGTCTTAATTACATAAAGATTTACTTATTAGTGCATGTTTTTCGTATTTTATAAAATGAAGATTTTAAGTTATTTTGTTTGTTTCTTTTATCACAAAATTTCATAATAAATGCAGTTATGCATGAATAGTTTTATAATTTAAAAAAATTAACAATGTGTTTAACAGTTCCCTTTTTCCCAAGCCGTTTTCTTTATTCAATTTAAATAAATATCATTGAAATTCAGTATTAATCTTATTTTTTATCTTTCATTTATTACATGAGGCATTTTATTAGTTGAAATTTTACAATCGATGCATTATTTTAAAAATTGCTTGATTATTATGCACAAAATTCATTGAAATAATTGTGCAAGTAAATGCTTAAGATGTGCCTATTAGAGACTTGCATCCTGTTAATCACTAATGAACATAATAAAACACAAACCTTAAATTATAGAAAAGAAATGATGGCAAACAAAGATAAATAATTTCAGTATTATAATAAAAAAAAAATTTCCCAAATCAAACCTTTTTTTTTTTTTTTTAACTCCTGCTCGCAAGCTTTATAATTTTTAAAACTGTTTATCCCTTCCCTCCTTCTTTCTTATTATTTATCATTTTCTTGTAAGAATAAATAATCAGTCATCTAAATCTCTGATCTTTAAAATCATCTTTTCTTTTGACCCCCCTTCCCTCTCAATATATAAAATTTAAATTTATTTTAAAACTTTTTTCCTTTTTTTATTAGATTATATTATTAACATAAATACATACTCTATAATTTTCCTCTTATAATCTCTCTTTAATCTTTAACAAAAAAGTAGGATTTCTGAATATGGAGGGGA
This sequence comes from Maratus speculifer, assembly GCA_964019185.1. NCBI lineage: Eukaryota > Metazoa > Arthropoda > Arachnida > Araneae > Salticidae > Maratus > Maratus speculifer. Next base: position 80,285,282 of record OZ025303.1, read on the forward strand.
GGGGGCATGGTAAATTATTTCTTTTGTTTGCAGCTTGGTTGTATTCATCCCTGCTTATAGGAGTAGACTTCATCTGAGAAACTGGCAAACCTTGTTGGAAAAGGCATGACAAACTCGCCTTAACAAGATGATTGGCGGCAATAAGAAGATCGGCAAGTTAGGAGTCATTCCAAGAAACATCATGAAAATCCAGCTGAAGTAACAACACGTAAGGAAAAAATGTTTTTTAGCATTTTTTAAAATTAAACCTATAAATGTTTCTCATGTTTTTACTTTCCACTTTTCTCTTATGTTTTTATGCTTATTTTTACTTTTTATACAGTGATCTTATACAGCATCATTTTAGATTTTGTTTCGAAGGGGCAAATAGTAAATCAATATTTTCTGCCTTCTTGAAATGAACTCTTTTGTATTTATTTTTGATGACTTATTTTGAAAGGAATATTTTTACTTTTATGATTTGTTTAATGTTTACATTCATTTACAGGTGAAAGTTATTTGATCGGTGAAAACAAAATAGAAATATTCAAATAGTAATAATCATAATAAACATAAAAATGAACAAATAAAAGAAACTCAGATGAGTGTATGTAGGGAAGAGGATCAGTTATTCCATCCATCCCTTCCTTAATGATGTCCCTGCTTTTACATGTTTTCTCCTAACTTCTTCTTCTTCTTATTATTTTTTTTCGTCTTTTCTTTTCTTAAGATATTAATTTATTATAATTATTAAGACATTGAGGATCAGAAATTTGTTTCAGTATATCAGTTAGTTTTTGCATTTGTTTTTCAGTAACTAACTATTATAACTTCATAATATAATGAACTGGCACATTATCTGCTTATGGATACTAAAAATTAATTGATAGGTCCATCTGAAGCAATAATATAATATCAGTAAATATGTATAAAAAAATGGTCATTCAGTGATCCAGTAATTAACCATTATAATTTAGAGGACATTGATTTTGTAAAGGGATAGTTCTCAGATTAATCAAAAATTGGATGATACAATTATAAGAAATTTTATAAGAAGCATACAAATAATAGTCTCTGCATCATAAAATAACTTACTAATGTTGCTGCTGCCTTTAATGAATCTGTTCTGTTCTTTTCTCTTTCTTGGGTTATTCTGGAAAAAATATTGTAGATAAAACTATTAAACTACTAATCTTGGACAAATGTACGATTAACACAACAGAAAGTTTCAAAATATGCAGTGTGCAATTGTCTTTTAAAACTTTTTATTCAAAGCTTCCTTATCTGTTTTTTAAGCATTATTTAATGTTAAAATCTGTCAAGCAGGCTCAGTTACTTGACTTTTGTAGGCAAATATTTGACTAGATTGTTGTATGTAGTGTGCAATCATTTTTTTTTTTTTTTTTTTAGTTTGAATAATTTTTTTAACTTATTAAAATTTTATTATCTCAGACCTGTCAGCTGCTACAAAAAATTGTAGTTGCAACGATTTGGATATATAAACTATGATGCTACGAAAGTTGGTCTTAAGCTATAATATTTTGCAAAAAAACAGAAACACTTTTTTTTTCTTTTCCAATTTTAATTTTTAGTTTGTGCATCACATTTTTTGGGAGTGATTCTGTTCTGAAATTTCCTAAATTTTAAAGTATTTGGTTTTGAAAGTTTTAAAAAATTGGTCATTGATCCGAACATTAATCCTTTTACAAATGTAAAAAAAAAATGGCTGCAAAACTAGGAAAGTCAACCAATCAATCTCTAGATTAATTTTTGTTTTGTGTGCTACAATTTTTCATTTTCAAACGTTGACAGATCTGTTATCTTTTTTTTTTTTTCTTATGATGTTCTTCATTTGCTGTTACCTTTTGTATAGTTTCTGGATATACCTTGCAGCTTCATATGTTGCCTTCAACTAGGAATTGAAGCCACAGAGTTGGGTTAGTTGGCTGATAATTAAAGAAATCTTCAAAAATGTCTACCTTGGTAGGTTGAAAACAAATTTTCAAATTTCTGTTTGAAATAAATTCTTTATATAAAATTTAATGTTCATTATTTAGAGATTTTTTTTTTCCCGCTATTTAAGTTAAGGTTTCAGGGAAATTTTCATTAAAGAGGAAATTTTATAGAAATAATTGAATTATAAAGTTCTGTTTTATGAAATTCTCTATATAACAAAACTTTCTTCAATTTTTCTCTGTTTAACAGACTTGTATTTAATGAAGTTTAACTGTATATTGTTTATAAGTGTATTCTTAAAAAATATCAAAGGTATAGGTTTGTGATTAAAAATTGACTTCAAAACAAACTTAAGGGCAGTTGGAAGGCGAATTTGAGAGAAAAAAAAATGTGTATTTAAATATTTTGAATCCCTTTTGGTATGTTACTTTAGTTTTTACGACATCAAGGCAAAATAATTTTTAGTATTTTAATGAATTTCAGCTTTATTTTCTTCCAAACCTTCAGTACATAAACTTTATAATGTTTGAAAGTATTTTTATTTTTTATTTATCTTTTTTTTATCCTTTTATTATTCACTTTCTAAAATCTTCTGTTATTTCACTTTTTAATCAACATACAAAATTAAAATTTATTTTAAAACTATTTTTTTTTATTTACTGCTTTTTTATTGAGTTATATTAACAACATAAAGAAATATTTATATAAATTTCCTCTTCTCATGAAATATCTCTTTTATTCCTAGAAAAAAATATAGGATTTATGAATTATATACAAGGTAATATTTTTGTTTTATTTGCAGCTTGGTTGTCTTCATCCTTACAGGAGTTATTGGAATGGACTTCATAAAAAAAAATTTGTAACTTTGAGGCGAAAAATTATGACAAAATTTTCTTAACAAGATGATTGGTTGTAACAGAAAGATTGACAAGTTAGTCAAAAGCCATCTGAAAGCCAAGAAACATCATAAAGTTCAGCTGAAGTAACAAACAAGAAGTAACTAAGTAAAAATATTCTTTTTAGAATTGTCGACGTTAAATCTGTAAATATTTTCTTATGTTTTTATTACTTTTCTCATATATTTGTATGCTTATTTTTACAGGAGTGTCATTTTACACACACACATATATACATGTATTTTTTTTCTTTTTGGTGGAGGGAAATACTAAATCCAGATTTTTTGGCCTATTTAAATTAACTTTTTTAAAAAATTCTTTTTTGATTGTATGTATATTTTAAAGTAACTATATTTTACTATTATAATTTATTTGCATTCATTTATTCTAGTAAATTATTAAAATAGTGAAAATAAATTGGAAATATTCAAATGTATACTGATAAATAAAAAAAAAAGTAAAATAACAAATAATGATTTAAAAAACTCAGATGGGTAAACAAATTAAAACTTGGAATGGCACTTTTTTTTTTTTTTTTTTTTCAGTATACAAATTAGTTTTTACATTCTCTTCCTTATTATACAGTAAACTACTGTATTATATACTTATAGGCATTAAAAAATAAATGATAAATCCATGTAAAGCGATTATAATAATAAAAAAGTAAATATAAATGTAAAAAGATCACCAAAGGCAGCATACAGATCTGTATGAACCCAGCCTGCTCTGTAGGATAGCAGAAAAAAAGGCCAAAATTTTTAACAGGCTATACCACCAGATTAAATACTTTTTTACTGGCTGAACCATTCCAAAGCAAATAAATAAATGGACCAAAACAATTGAAAAATTATAGGCAAAGCCCATTTATTTTTTTCTTTGGCCTCATCCCAAGCCAACAAAATTACTAAAATGGACAACATACCAGATATAGAAATTTAAACATATCAAACTAAGCTGATAAAATGCAACAATTTTCAATGGATGTAGACAGCATAAAGATAAGTATAAATGCACTGCACAATCTTATGCTTGGTCAACAACATGAATGATATACATAAAACATGTCCAGCATAGAAATTGGCATTGATCAGTTACATCATGTCTGAAACAGGGATTAAATTTTTCAGTAGACTCAAGTTGGGCAGTATCAGACTTACATTCTTTCTACATTCTATATCTACATGGTGATTCGGTAGTAGACGTAAATGGCTATTGTAATTGGGCAAAAAAACCCATTTGTTAATATTAATTCATTGGGGAAACTGTTTAAGAAACTTGGTTTACATTTCAATATTTGTAAATAATATTTTTTTGCATTGGATAGCTGAATTGTATATCTACAAACTATACTAGAAATTATGTATCTGGAAAGGGTGCTTTGTACTTTTTCAATTTTGTTTGCAGTTATTTTTAATTAGGACAATTTCACTTTCAAAATCAGTTTTGAAAGTGTTTCAAAGTTCTCATAAGAAAAAAAAATCTAAAAACCAAATCAAAAAAGTTATGTTCCCTTTATAAGCATTGAATTCAGCTATGCATTGCAAAATAATAATAATAATTTTAAAAAACTGAAATGAAAACAAAATATCTTAAGAAATTTCTCTCTTTGGATTAACATTAGTGAGTGGGTTTTGTGGTATGATTAAAATAACCTACCAGACAAACAATATTTTTTTTTTGGGGGGGGGGGGAATAACAGTAGTAATGATGCATTTTTGATAATGGAAAATTAGGAAATATACATTAATAAATAGTTACAGAGAAAGTTTTTAAAAGAGTTTTTATTTATTACTATTATTATTATACTGCCTTAAAATCTATGATGCTTTAATCCATCTTCTTTTTTTCATTCTGAACATATTAATGTTTTTAATGAATCTTTATTTGAATTGAATTTAATGAGTCTTAAATGATTATTAATGTTGCAGTTGCTATTCTGTTTGTTCTGGTTTGTAAACATATTGTAATCTAAAATAAAGTGCTAATTTTTTTCATAAATATCATACTTCAATAGCAGATTATTTTAATAAAGGTACTCCACTTTCAAAACCAGTTCTGAAAGTGAAAAAACCAGAAAAAGAATCTATAACTGAAATTGAAAAAATTTAAAATAATCATATTAGAGATCAACCTGTACTATCCTAACCAAAAAAAAAATAAATAAATAAAAAAATAAATAAATAAATAACAAAATAAATAAAAATATGCTGTTTTAAAAAGACATTCAAAAACACAGCCATAGGATTAACAATACCAAGCAGTTATCTTCAAGTAAGTGAAAAGTCAGTTTTCTTAAGAAAAATCAGAATTTTTTCTGGAAATTTACTCAGGTTTAATTTCTTTGATTTTTGCATGGACCAGGCCTGTTTTCACTGTTTTTTGCTTGGATTTGAGTCAGATTGGGCCTAATTATTTCTCTTTTCTTTCAGGCCTGGGCCTCAATTCAGTAGACCTTTATTGCAGCATGTAACCATTATAATTCAGAGATCACTGACAACGTAATTGGAGAGGGCGGTCTACAAATGAATCTTAAATTCAAGGATACAAGCATTAGAAAAGTTTTAATAAATAGACAAAAATAATCTGTATTCTAAAATAATAATAATAATAATAATAATACTGCTGTTATTGAATCTATTTTGTCCTTTTGTCTTTCTTGGTTTATTTGGCAAAAATTATTGTACGTAAAAACATTGAAACCGATAATCTTATAGAGAAATAAATGTATGATAAATATGCTGCAGCAGGTAGTTTTTAAATCAAAGAAAGTTCAATTTAATGTTAGAATCAACCAAAACAGCTCAGTTAGATAGGTTTTGTAGGATTAAGAACTACACAGAAATTTATGCATCTTTTGTAGACAAATACTTTACTATATTGTGATGTGCAGTTTCCAATAATTTTTTTCAATTTGTCTAATTTTTAAAGTTTTCATTTTTTATGTTTCTTCAAAAATTTATTTTCTCTTTTTCTATTATTTCTTCAGTGATAACAACTGTCATTGATTGATTCTAATAAATTGTTATATGAAAATTCTTGTTCATTACTTAGATTTATTTTTCCTGCCTTTAAATCAATATTCTGGGGATTTTTTTTTTCTTTAAATAGAAAATTTTGTAATTAAACTATTCAATGAATTTCTTTTTAATGGAATTTTCTGATGTCAAAAGCATTCCTTAATATTATAAAAGGTAAAGGTTTTGATTAAAATTTAACTTAAAAACAAACGCAGGCAAAGAAGTAAAATTTTAAATTCATTGTTTAATTTTGTTAAAATTTACTATATTGAGCTCCGAAAAAATTGAATGTCTATTATTCATTGGCAACAAACAAGCCACAAACCTACCACTTTGATTCTAATACTAATTAAAATATATTACATAAGCAAACTTAATTGCAGTGTGCAGTAATTTTATATTTTTCAATTTTTCTGAATGCAACTATTTAATCTGATGTTCATAACTTTTATTTATTTATTTTAAATGACCAAAACACTTGTAATATCATGTGTAATATATATATTATATTCAAAACTTTTTGTTTCTTTTTCTTACAGGTTAGTAAAAGTTGGGAACACATCACTGAGGTTTTAAGTTTTATTGTACATATAGTATATGAGGCAGTGTCATATTTTTGCAACTAATTTTGTTATCAATGATTTTAAAATGCATGATAAATTTATCTGAAACAGATGATGAAGCTGACAATCAGCTGACATGTCTGTTTATAGTGTTGCCATAGCAATATCACGCTGCACCTGTAATATGAAATGAATGTCAGCCTTATTATTGATGATTGCCTATGAGTCAGGGTAACATCAGTTATTGAGTTGCCTTTCATTTTACATTGTAAGGGTCATGCAATGTTGCTGTCGCAATATCTTCTGTTGATGTGTCATCTGACTGACAGTTTTGTTATTTATCTATACCGCCTGTTCTATCATGTATATCAAAATCATCAACACTGAAATTAGTTGCTAAAATGTGACCCTGCTTCCTGGAATAACAGTTTAAATAATAACTTGTGTTAACTGTATAGTTTTGTGATATTGAAGACATCAGTAGAAGATTTTAAATTTTAAGAAGATTGCAGTGAAAGCTCTTTGTTCTTTTTATAGCATATTTAAATGTTAATGCAGGTAGTATTAAACTCTTTCAGAGAAACAACACAATATTTGTAGCATTAAAAGTTATTTGAATTATTAAGTATAAAATTGTTAATACTAAATTTATGGAGCCCATCAATTTGAAGGATTTCCAATTTGATGCTTGAAATCATCTGAAAACATGACTTATTTTTACATCAATGTGAATTTGAAGATATCATGATGCAGATATCTATACCTGGCCCATTTTCTTTACTGGCTCTCTAATTTTGCATGTCTATTTAAAATAAACAAAAGTTATTGTGAAAAATATTAATTCTACTGTAGTTCAATCACTGGTAAATCTAGTGTTAAACATTAATGGATAATGTATTAACAACTTATAGAATAATTAAAATCTTATATATTGGCTTTACTTTTTGAAGTATTACCTCATAACACTTTTGTCTATAAAATTAATGAGAAATACAGGACATAATATCCCTCACTCCTGTCTTCAATATTGTTATGAGTCTCTCCAGATAAACATAGTTAATTTGACTCTAAGAACAAATTTTTAAGATAATATTTATGCTTTCATGATAAGTCTTTTATTATAGCATTTGTATTTAGAATGACATTTTTTTTTTTTTTTTTCGCCATATAACTGTAATAAATATTATTTTTGACCCAGTGCTGATAGAGGATCTCAATCAAGGTACAATGGCAAAATGCACAAATTTAAATAAACTTACCTTGTCTAAAATTCTATTAATTGAAAATTGAGAGATTTAAATTGCAGATGTTTGAATCCCAATCTAATTCAATAAGAGCTCAGAAATTTCTCCATAATGTTTCCTATACTGTCTGAAGGTTTGCTAAACCTGGTGATGAAATAATCCATATACCAATTATATTATGTTTAATTATTTCATTATAAGAACATGATTTCCAAGAGGCACTCATTGTGTAATGAAGGCTCACAATTAAATTGACATTTTTAACCTCATATTGTAATTTCAGTAGTAGATATCTTAATGATTTTTTTCTGTATGCCAAGATAATGTACATAATTAAATTTTTATAAAGTTGAACAAACTTACATAAATAATTCTAAAAATTTCGGTCTATTGGGGTAAATAGTTAAAACAACAAATGGTACTTTTTAATGATGTGTTAAACCTTTTTGACATTATTTTAATCAGCCATAATAGTTTCAGAATTTCTTAATTTCACCTCAGAGCTTTAATTGGCCATGCTTATCTGGGGAGACATACATATAAAGAGTTCAGATGATAAAGGTGGTAAATCACAATCAAAATTGTCATTTTTAGAAAACGCATTTTGAATCACTTTTAGAAATTAATTTTTTTTATTGTCAAATGCCTCCTTTATCAATTTAAACCTGTGAATTCTTCAAATATAATACAGTAATATTTAGTGCTAGCTTGCTTAATTATTTATATTGGATGTATTGTAATACATTGAATGTTTTAAAAAGATTGAAATATGCTTCACTATTTTGTTGGTCTAAGATATATAGCCAATGAAAAATGCAAAAGTATTCAAATTAAAAAAGGAATTAAGATTATATATGTGGAATAGTCCTGTCATTATTATTATTATTATTATTATTATTATTTTTTTAGCTATACTTTTTAAATTGTCATACAACTCCTGTTATATTTTTAGATTTTTTCTCCATTCTTTACATCAGTGAAATCCATCAGTGAAAATTTCATTCTTTCAAGAACGAAATTCACTGATTTATGGTACTTTGAATTTTAGGAAATTTCAATATTTTTTGACAATAAAAACAGAAAAATGGGTTTTAATTATCAGTTTTAATTTTATGTTTTTCTTTATATATACCAGAAAGTCTCCAAAACTTCACATCATCATAATTCAAGAAATTTTGGTTGTAGAAGAATGAAATTTTTGGCCTTGTACTTTTCAGAGTATGGAGAAAACAAATTATAAAAATAACATATAGGACTCAGGGACTATATAAAAAATTTTAAAGTGTAACTTTTTGAAAATTAATGGATATCTATGTCTTCAACATAATCTTAATTTTAATCTTATTTTGGAGGATTTTGCAATGTCCATTGTCTACATATTTTTAACAGATAAAAAATTAAAGTATGTGTTCAGTCTTTTTGGAACAGCCTGTATATATTGTAAGTATGCTGTATGATAAATCTATTGTAAATTGCTATGCATGTTGTTTGAAAGTATGTTTGTATGCTGTCTATGTGTTGAAAGGTAAGTTGTATGTAAGATGGATGGATGTAAGGTGTAATTTGTAAAGATGTATGTAAATATAAAGATAATGTTATTAATTCAGGGTTTGGTGATACATATCTGATTATTATTTTTAAAATGCCATGTTGCTTGACATTTTCATATACTTGATATTTATATTCATAATATCATTGTACATTATATTTTTGTTATATTTAGATAAAACAATTTTAAATAAATTTTTCAACTGTTATGCACAGTGTCATTCTGTAGACAAAGAACTTTTGCCTCATGATTTTTAGTCCCCCTCCCCTCCTCAAGAAATAAGAAAAAAAAATGTAATTTTACAAATTACAATGACCATTTGAAAAATGATTCTTTTTAACTAATTGTAAGATTAAAAGCTTAAACCTTTATCCATATAGAGAATCTAAATTGCTAAGGGAAAAATATATATATATCGTAAAAAATTACCTTTGTTTAGACTATCTATTTTCTGATGAATCAAAAAGCTCCAACGGCATTCTTTTTTGAGAGAGGATTAATAGTGTTTAAAATCATAGCCAATTTTTCATGATATTTTCAATAGTGTACTAATTCTTATATACAAAAAGGAAACAATCATTAGTCACTTGTAACTCGTCCCTTAATAAATTAAATTAGTTCAATTATTTGATTACATTCAATCTAGAACAAAAAGAAAAAAAAATCTATAAAAAATAAATAAAATTCGGACATCCATTGCCTACAGAAAAATATTTGACTATTTCCAATTGAGTTAATAAAAATCAATAAAAACCATCCATTTTTAAATACAGTATAAATAATAATGTTGGGCAATATTAGCATAGCACAATCATTGGAAGATAAACTACATAATTTAAATAATAAGTTTTTTGCAATTTTATTGGAAAAGAATCCTTTTTAATTTTGTTCAATTTAAACTGGACAACAGATTAAAGAATAAGAAATAGGACAAGCTTTCAAATTATGTTCACATTTTTCAATTAAAAATAATTATTTTGTAATTAAATCTTCTCAGTTATTCAATTTTCAATTGTGTTAATGTATTTAAATATTCATGTTAAGTGCAATATGTTTTAATTTCTAATTTATAAAAAGTTTGAAAATATTTATAATTAACAGTAATTTGACTATTCTGAAAATATCATGAAATTTATTAATTCTGATTAAATTATTATTTCCAAACAAGCTTTTTTTAAAGATGTATAGTGACAAAATATATATCAATATGTAAGGTGTATCGATGTAAGATGGAAAATATATATGGTTTCATATATAGTATGATGGTAATATTTTAAATAATTAAGGCAAATTAATTTCAATTTTTTAAATATTTAACATTGTTGGTGGGATATTTTCCTGGATTGAATAATATTCAAGTAAGTACCATAATCTATATAATATAAATATTTTATTTGTAGATACTGTATCTTTTTATTGTATTGTTTTCTGCTAATCACATTTGTTTTTTTATGTATATGTATCCCCCCCCCTCCCCTAAAAAAAGCTGTTTTGATTTTATTTTTTATTAACTTTATTTTAATGACAATTACAATAATGCAATTCTCTATTTGTTATTTATTTATAAAATTTTAATGCTAAAATTTTGGAAGCAAATTTTAAGCACCCATTTTCAATTATTTATTTACTTAAATTTTTAGTCCTTTAGTTGAACTACACTTTTTTAAAATGAATATCCTAGCATGCACAACTTAATGAAATGCTACTGTGTGTCTTTTAAAATTGTATTACATTTTGTAAATAAAAATTTATTTTTTATATTAATTTTTTTTTTCTGTCTTTCTTTATGAGTTCATTATTTTTGTTGTGACAATCTAAAGTCATTCTTATTGCAAACAAATTAACAAGTTTGGAATTTAAAGACTGAATATGTTAGTCATACATTTTGGAAAAAAAAATACAGTGAATGTTGTCCTATTTTCATTCAGGTTTAATGGGAATTTGTACAGTGATTTTGGAGTTCTTTGCAAAATTTTCAATGCAAATTTTAGTATTTTTTGCCTTTCATGGTATTTTATTTTTAACATTTATAAAAGTGATTTGTTTTTAAAGTTGTATCCTAACAGTAAATTTTGTCTTCTGCAATTTTATAAACATTCATGAAAGAATTCAGTTTTTTAAAATTAAAATAAATAAATAAATAAATAAATAAACTATTTGCCTTTGTATTATCTTTTTTAATATGGCAAATGTGCTGTAGATATAAATAATTTGTAGAGTTTGGAGATGGTGATGTTGGAATATTATTGTTATTACTACAGTAAAACCTCCATAACGGACACTCCCGAATAGCGGACATCTCTATTTAATGGACAGTTTTCCAATCCCCACTCCCAAAACCTAAATTTTTGTATGTTTAACCTCTGAATAACAGACAATCCGAATAGCGGACACTTTATTCGATGATAAAGGATGAAAAAGTATGTTTTAAAGAGAAAAAAATGAAAAAAAAAAAAGCAAAAAGGCCTCTGAATTTATCAGGACAACGTGTCACAAATTTTGTGATCACGGATAAATGTAGATAAAGAGTTGGGGAAAATAATCCCCCCCCATATTCAGTGCTAATTTCAGGGTGTTGCCCGGGAGGAATATCTTTCAGAGCATTGAAATGTCACTCAAAAATATTTTGAGATTTTATGCTTTTAAAGGTCAAAAATTGCAATCCTTCCCTTCGCACCCGGAACTCTACACTGTCCAATAATGTCACATAGAAGAACAAATAACATGTAATCACAAGCAAAAGTAAACTTTTGTAACCGATTATTTCACGAGAGTATAATAAACAGTGGATAAAAGTGTGCACAAATTTAATTCAATTTTATTGATTAAAAATATTTTTATTTTCTGATTAATTATATAATAGAGGTTTTAGGACATATAAAAGTAAATTAACGAAACATTAAGCATTTCTTAGAGATTTTTGAATCTCTGAGGTTTTCCCAATAGCGGACACCTCCGAATAGCGAACAATTTCTACGTTCCAGAGGTGTCCGTTATTTAGAGGTTTTACTGTATTAGTAGTAGTATTTGTCAAATAAATTGCAAATGATTCAAAATTTGGAGAAGTCTGAAATTTTGAGCAACCAATGTCCATAGATTCCAGATTTTGAACTTTGTACTGAACTTCAAACCTGGAAGAAATGATCACCTACTCTTGGAAATGCAAGCAATTGATGTTATTCATATTCGTTGTGATCACGATGTCACTATGAAATCAAAGTAACACAAAAAAATCAGCTTTTCAAACACACACCCACACACAAATAATGAAGAAATATGAGGTTGAAATAAAAAATAATTACTAGGGTTGGCGAATATACACAATGTTTCTCTCATTCTAAACAATTATTGATTGATAATTAATTTAATGAGGCACACACACACAAGAAAGAAAAGGAGAAAAAAAATATGCTAACATAAAAAGAAAATTTAAATTGTTGAGGAATATACATTAGGTTTTTGGTAAGATAATGATTAATAGACAGTTGATTTGACAAACATGAAAAAGTTCCTCCTAAAAGAGGAATTCCACCTTTTTTAAAGCAATTTTTGACAGTCTCTGGATTTATGAAAAATGCAAAAGAGAGTTTGGAAAGATAAAAGGGGGGAGGGGGGGCTGGGAAATTTAGTAATAGAACATTTTGTATAGGGATGCACCGAATAGTGATTTTGGCTGAATACCGAATATTCGGCAAGCCGGATAGTAATTGTTTGGCCGAATACCAAATATTCGGCCAACCGAATAATAACTATTCGCCCGAATACCGAATATTCGGCTTTCCAAATACTTTTTATATTTCAAAGTTTAAAGTTATTAAAAGTATAACTGTTACTTTAAAAACTGTTACTTCAATGTAAATGTTACTTTTTAAAACAATTTTACATAATATTTAATAAAAGAAACTTACATTTTGATAAACAAGAACTTTTTATAAGAAAATGTAGTAATGAAAATATATCTGCCTTGAGTTATTTAAGAAGCACAATTATGAGACTTTTTTAATTAATAAAATTTAAAATTTTATGGTTTCTTCTGTGAATTAAAACAAACATAAAAACAAAGAGAAATACTGAAAAAAATATGATCAACGAAAAGCTTTACAATCTCTTAATTGTCCTTTTTAAATAACTCGACAGATTTTTTTCAATATAAAGTACAAATACTTTCAACTTAATTCTGAATAAAGGAATGTCCAGCTCATAGTTCTTTTCTTATGAATAGTAGCATTTTCCACTCTTCCCATCATATCATATTTTACAGAAATCAAAGCATGCTTTATTATGTAGATATTTAAAAATATAGTTATAGTATCTTATTTATTCTTAATGCAATAAACGAAAACACAAGTTTGACCTAAAGTGAGATGAAATACAATGTCCTTATATCACTCAATAACTTGGTTATGATTATGGTTTCATGATTAAAAATTGTCTGCCTTGATAGCTGATAGCTATTAATTATCTCAAAAGTTTTTATTTCTTTGACAACTTTTATTTGGCAAGAAACAGATTATTTACTAAACAAAATTTAGGAACTTGCATCTGCACATCATTTATTCTCAAGGAGAATCGTAATAAATCACCATTTTAATCTTTCTCATGGTTAATTTTCTTATGTTATACTTTACAAACAGCAAATAAATAATGTAAAAGCATTCTATTTTATTTAAATATGATTGTCTTTCTAATTATTTTAAATATATTTATAAAATGACAGTTAAAAGTAGAAATTGTAAAAAGTTTTATTAAGTATTGGATTCAGCTGAATATGTTGATATTCGGCCAAACCGAATATTCGGTTGGCCAAATAGTTCAATATTTGGTTCAGCTGATTATTTGGTAACATGGCCGAATACTGAATAGATACCGAATATTCGGTGCATCCCTAATTTTGTCTACTCAAACCTTTGGAGTTAGGTCTTGAATTATTGTTCAAAAGAGACATAAAATGAAAGTTGAGCTTATATCATGTAAGTATTTGAAATGAAGTTATTTAAAGTGTCTGTCAAAAATGAGAATTTTTTTTCAAGCTTTGAAAATTCTAAATGAAAGAGCGGGATTTAGAGCTACACCATTAAGAATAATATTTGTTTTTGAAAATTAATGACTATGGTTCACATGAGTTGATCAGATATATTTGGATTTACACCTTCAGTATTGTTCCTGCTTTTTAAGGTGATCATTTATGTGCAGTTACATTTAATTTTATTGCATAAGTAGCTGTTAAAATGATATTTAAATTATAAGAGTTTAGTGCCACTGTATAGATGGAAAAAAATTTCCACATTTTTTCTCATTTCCCACTTTTATGCCTATTTCATAATACGCAAATACACACAAAGAACAATGAAGAAATGTGCTAACATGAAAAATAATTTTATTGTTAAAAGTCCCAGAATTGGGGAATATACACTAAGTTCCAGAGTTAGATGATGTATACTAGGTTTTTTGTAAGCCAATTATCGATATATAATTGATTTGATGAAAAGCCACTGCTCTATTTATTGATTTATGACTAGCCTTTTCTTAGGTGTAAAAAGCTGTTCATAATTTCACAAAAACAGGATCCTGGTAAGAAAATCTTGACAGACCCCTATAAATTATATTAAAGCAATCAAAAAGTCTTATAGAAAGATTAAAAGGAAACTTTTTCAGTGTACATCTAATGATCAATAAGCAGTTCTTTCTAACTAAAGTTGTACCATTTTTATATGAAAATTACTTATTTATAACTAAATATAAACAGTAGAACCCAGATCAATCTGGTAGATTCTTTTTTTTTTTTTTTTTTTTTTTTTTTTGAAAGTTTGAGAAACAATTAAAAAAATTTTTTAATGCATACATTTATTTCATTCTCGTATTCTTAAAAAAAAAAAAAAAAATCTGAAATGTTATTGGCAGAATACTTTAAGCTTTCTAATTTAAACTCTTTGATGTTATACATCAAAAGACCATCTATGTATTCTTTATGTGTGGAAATCCCATTTATCACAGTTTACTATTTAATTATCCATTTAGATATGTCATCAAAAGCTCAATGTACAATAAAGTTTTACTTAGAGGATGGCAAGAAAGCAAAGTAAAATAGTCCAAAATTATACGCTGACTGATAAGGATCGATTTCTGATCTTTGTCAGCCAGTCCATAGTTCTCTCAAGGCTGTTTCTTTCTCTTTGTGACAAAACACATCTACAATTCACTTGCGGAAAATTGAAATAGAAGGGGGAGTAAACAAGAACTCAAAAGAAATTATACCTGAAGATTTTGTTAGCATGGTAAAAAAAAATATTGTGCTCAGATGTTGATATCAGTGATATTGGAAATTGGTTGGAGCCTGAAAATAATGAAGTTTATGCCTCACTAACAGATGACAAAATAATCGCTTATGCATCTGAAGAAAATGAAGATGATACAGATGAAAATACCATTACCAATGATCATCAACTAAAAGTTATTATCCATAATGAAGCAACGTCCCATTAAGAACAATTAATTTATTTTCAACATTATGTAGAGACTACACCTAACAAACTATTTATGTTCAAGCGGATTTGTGACCATGCGCTCGCAAAACTGTGACAACAGAAGATTTAAAACTTTATAGTTACAAAGTAAACATTTTTACTATTTGTAAATACTGAATATGTTTTATTATATTTCATTTGTTTTCATTCCCCGAATAATCCAGATTTTTGATAAACTGGATTGGGTCGGGTCCCAATTAATTCGAATTACTGGAGTTTTACTGTATATGATTTTTTATAAGAATAAACAATCTTAACAGATGAAATTGATCAAAATATACAGTAGACTCCATCAAATCCGCAAAGCTTGGGACTAGGGGTTGTGCAGATTTTAGAATTTTGCGGATTTCTGGTCATTGATTTGTTTACATTTTTGAAGCATTAATTTTATTGGTAATTAAGCATTATAACCAATGCATATAAGAAATTGAAATATTAAAATAATTAGGTAAAATATTTAAAAAATTTATTAGTTAGAAAGAAAGTAATTATTACAAAAAAAGTTTAAGTAAAATAAAAATTTAGAAAAATATTAAAATAATATTAAGACACAATACTAAATATACATAATAAGGATTAAAAATCAATCTTTTTTTTATAAAGAAGAATATTTGCCTTTGTTAATAAACAAAAAAAGCTTGATTAATTAAAAAATATTTTAGAAAATCATCACAATCACTGTTGATATTAATGCCATCATAAGGTTTTTTTTTTTTTTTTTTTTTCAAAATAAATATGTATTTTAAAAAGTAAACAAATCAATGACCAGAAATCTGCAAAATTGTAAAATTCACACAACCCTTAGTCCCAAGCTTTACAGGTTTGAGGGAGTCTATTGTATTTTATAAAATGCATAATTATGTTTATTTAACTTAAGTAAGTATTAAGTTTCTTTTTTCTTTCATGAATTTTTTTTTCTCTTTTCTGGTGGAAAAAATCAAATTTACACCCTTTTTTGCCACCACTTTTATAAAAACTGGGATTTTTGCTGGAATGATTTTACCAGATTTTTTCCACCTGCCTTCAAATTACTTATTTAGACAATATTCCCATGGTTGAAGAACAAAAGCACAACTACCGAAGATCATAACTACTGAAAATCTCATCTCACAGGGAAAATTTGTTTTATTCTTTCTATCATTTGCACATTACACACATCCCTATAAAGCACAACAGCTTCAAACTGGATTTTTCATCATCCTTTTTAGGTGCGTTCGTAATTATGTAAATACGTAGCACCTATTATTGTCGCTCAGTCCGTCCGTCCGTCCGCATATAACAACGCAAAAACTACCCAACCGAGTCGTTTGAAATTTAAAATACATAATTATTACATAATTTTGTCGAGTTATTTCAAATTTTATGAAAATCGGGTGCATAGATCAATTACAGGGACAATCAAAAGTATTCCGTTACATTACGGTCAATGGGGGAAAATGTTTCAAATGCATTTTAATGGTGTTGCAGTCATTCGAACTTAATAAAATTTATATGCAACTATAAAGTACATATTATAATATACATTTTGCATAATTTGTGATGCAAAGAACATTTGCTATTGATTTACAAGGCCACACAAAAGTATTCCATTACAAAACGGTGTAGGGAGAACATTGTTTGATGAGCGTTTTAATTGTAATTCACTATTTACAATTTTATGAGATTGATATATGAGAGTAATATTTTTAAAACTTCGTTATAATACGAACGCACC